>OY728121.1:1391776288-1392089632 GCA_963277665.1 Viscum album
AGTATGTCAACATATAGAAATACCTCCAAGTGGTGACTTTCCCCTACCCAAACTAGGAATTTGATAATCTATAGAAACGTAAATCTATAGTCAGTGTGTGACATAAATATCCCACTATGGTCTCACTAATGATTCCATAACAAGATTACAAAACAAAAATAACCAATTTTTTTTCTTTCAATTTTCAAATAATTTGGTTTTACATTTCAATTGAATAATTTTCAAATAATCTGGTTTTACATTTCCCCAACCAAACACCCACTTTCACACTCCCCTCCCCCACCCACCCACCTACACCCCCACTTACACTGCCCCCCTCCCCCCACCCCCACCTGCAAAGCCCACCCCCACCCCCACCGGTACAACCCCCCCCCCCCCCCACATCACGCCCAACAAGATCCCCCCACTACACATCCCCACCTGCACATCCCCCTTCTCCCACTGTACATCCCCCCACCTTCACACCCCCTCCCCCCACCCACTGCACCCCCCACCACCTGCACCCCACCCACTTGCACATCCCCCCTCCCCCGACCCTCATCAGCACATCCCACCCCCACCCCCACCTGTATACCCCCCCACCCCACACACACACCCACCTCACCCCAGTAGGCTCCCCCTACATAGCCCCCCCCCCCAACACCCCCACCCTGTACATCCCGCCCCACCTGCACAGCCCCCCCCCCCCCCCCACCTCACCTCCACCTGCACCACTACTCTAACCGGCCCCAATCCCTTCAAATGGTTCACTAACTCTATAAAGTAGTGGCTAGAAATACTTCAACTAAAGTTGAATTGCAAAATCTGACTTACAAAATCATGATAGATTAATTTTAGAACAAAAACAAAAAAAATCAAATTACAATTCTTGGGTATACCATAGTACACAGACCTCTTGTTTAGGCCAAATCAAAACATAAAACAAAAAAATAGATGGAAAACATTGAAACTAAGGTTCCACTTAAGATTTGAAGTGCATAACAAAAAAACTATCTGATTGAAGGGTGAAAGAATTTTCTAAGCGATAGAGATCTGTGTCTCGAGATTTAGGTCTGCAATCAGGTGGATGGGGGATTGGGGCTGGCGACAATTTTAGGGGGAAACTTTCCCAACGATTTTTAATAGGATTGATAACATATATAATGTGATAGACCCAACTATAATGAATCAATGATTTTCTTCACCAAAAAGAGGAAATAACACACTGAGAACCACCATCATGAATGAGGAACACTTTGAATTTATATGTATCTACCTTTACACTCAATAAAAAATGTTTGATTCAACATAACATTGAAAGTCTGGTGAATAAAATTTATTCCTTCAATGATGGTCAGTTTCCTATATACTTAATATCTTCCTTATGGAACAACCTGATAACATTTATCAAAAATGTGAATCCATAAAAACATGGGTAAACAATCACCTATCATATTACCCTTACCATGATATAAAAGGTCATACAATCTAGGAATTTTTTACCATCAAATATTATCTAGAATGGACTACTAATGATTGGAAAACTCTATTTCACAATCCCATGGAACATAAAACATATCTCTCAACCATTATATAAAATGATAATGAATGGTAAACATCCCATAAAATGGTTTTATGGGTGAAAACCAATTAATTGATCAAACAAGAACTAACCCACAAAATGATATATTGGGAAATGATGCACCAAACTTTACAATGGGAAACATCCCATTAAGTGGTGAAATAGTCACTAAACCAACAAACATTGTGATGCTAACCATATTACCAAAAGATATCACATCCCAAGGAGGAGAATTAGTTTTCCTCCATCACAATCAATATGATTTCATCCATTTCTAATGAATTTTGACCAGGTTCTAATGACTGCACTCTTGATATAGATGGTGAAACACATCTTCTGGGATTTAAATATTAACAGGTGGTCTAATTATATACTCCTAGTATTTTTGAATAAGAACATAGTTATAATAAACATGACACTAAATAAGTTTTTATCAATCATATTGAAATATCATAGTGAAATTTTGATAGATTAAGTACCATGTGTCAATAGAAGTTCTAGTCATAAGGTTCTACACCAAATCTCCCATTATCATACACTCATCATAACATCATAAAAGGAAATGGTCTCAATAATTACATTGGGTATCTACTCCTAGAGGATTATAAGATAATATCTACTAAAGAACATATAACTATATTATAGTTGGAAAATTAAAATTTCTTCAACATGATTAAATAGTTGATGTGTAAAACAAAAATAGAAAACAAATAAAATTAAAATTCTTGGGTATACCATAGCACACGAACCTATGGTTTAGGCCAAATAAAAATATAAAACAACAAAAATAGATGGAAAACACTGAACCTAAGGTACCACTTACAGATTTGAAGTGCAGAACAAAACAACTATCTGATTGAAGAGTGAAATAATTTTTCGAGTGAGAGAGATCTATGTCTCGATATTTAGGTCTTCAATCAGGCGGATGGGGGATTGAAGCTGGCGACAATTTTAGGGGAAAACTTTCCCAACGGTTTTTTAAAACCATTGGGAAAGGTAAGATTTACCAATGGTTTTATGAAACCGTTGGCAAAGGCTTCCTAAAATATCACATATCCCAACAGTTCTGTAGAACTGTTGGTTAAAACTCATCTAAACTTATTTATTCCAATAGTTTATTGAAATTGTAGGGTAAATACCTATCAACATCCCTATTCCAATGGTTTTCATAAACCGTTGGGAACAATCTGTTGGTATTTCCTCCATTTCTAGTAGTGTGTAAGGGTTCCATAATTGTTCTATGAAAATGATTTTCCAAGATACTGACAAGTTTTTTCTATGATTTATATGAGTTTATAGTGTCTCATTTAATCAAGATTAATATAAAATGACATGATTATTTATTCTGATGAATCTTTCTTTTTTTAAAGCCTTAGCCAATGTCTCATGATTGATAATTCCCGAATTAATGGGTATATTTACTTTTGTGATATGATTATGCACTCATATTAGGTCACCATACCCTTATGACCTTCTTATGGTCATTGATTACACTCACTTATTAATGATTATGTTTAACCATATTGATAATTTTATCTCATCATTATTATTTTTCCTTTTCCCTATTTTATCAATAAATGATGTTGAAAAAATTATGTCTATAAGTTATTTTATATGGATAATGATGATGACTTAATTTGAAATAATAAATTCTTGGTTAAGTGGTATAAATTCTCATTTAACGACATGGGTATTATTTATGTAGGAGTTTTTCCTGACTATCTAAAACTATAAACCTAAAATGTATTTGAGAATTTAAGTTATCCAATTTTTAATGCTGATATTTTATGGTTTTGATTGAAAAAATTTGGGTCACAATTATATTTATCAAATCCAAAAATGTAAATTTTATGATTCTAGCATCGAATCTGAGATTGCAGGTTCTGGGATACTATTGTTGGTATTAGAGGAAATTTTTAAACAAAAATTGATATTAGGATGTTATCATCTGAGGTTTTATTAGGATTTATTGATACCATTATAGGTCTATAAGATTATGGATGATCATAAGTTCAATGTCTTAGACACCCCCTTTTGAGGTTTAAATTTATGTGATCTTAAAGTGATAAATGAAAATTTAAGAGATGTTTTATTAGTTTGAATTATATTTCAATATTTAGTTTAACATGAAGTATTCATGTACATTTTGTGGAAAGAATATTTTGGGTATTGATGAACTTTAGGGTTTATATAATCTTGTATATTGTGGTAATTATGGAAACATAAGTTTTATTATGTACATAACTGTGATATTGAATAGTGATTTAATGACTAAGCGAATAATATTTTTTTTTTAACACTATATTATGGGATTAAAAGGTGAAAGGTATGAGATAACATTTTCAGTTAAAGCACACTTAAATGTTAAGGTTTTTTAGGAATGATTAAGTTTGAACTTTGGGTATTACTATTTAATTTTTGAGATTAATGTATTATTTCATCATATGAAGGTTTACATTTTTTGGTAATAATATTACCACATGATAACCATTGTGTTTTTGGTTAATTTAAAAATATAGGTGGAATAGATTTTTATCCCATTTATGGTTATATGATCCTTTAAAATTTGATTTTTAGTACTTCAGGCATGAAACATTCATCTTGAATATCTATAATTTTGAGAAAAGGATGAGATTATATTGGAAATTGTTTAAAGGATGAAAGTATACTTTTCATGTAAGTATATTTTACTATGTTTTGGATCACTGAAGGTAAGGAGTTTAGTTGGAGGTAAGAAGTTGTGTTTGAATCCTATATGTAGTACTGCACGAACTGTTTTCAGTTTGGTCATTTGGAGTTGGTCTGCCGTCACGGGAAGCTGATTCGAAGCCCGTTGGAGGGTCTTGAGGGCTGTGTGGTCTCTGGTTCGGGTCGTCTAGCGATAGAGGGTAGCAAGGTGGATGTCTGTATGGGAGGGGATCCAAATAGAATTTCAGTGGTTGCTGAACCTTCGGCTCCAGTGGGGATGCAGGAGCGGTGGCAGGGGATCCAACAAAGGAGCCTGCGAGTGGTTGTGGAGTGAAGGAGTTGCAGGTGTCTGATAACCCGACAGTGAAGCATGTTTTTGATAGATTGATGAGTGACCTTGGGATTGGGAAGATGTCCAAGATGGGGAATGTTTTTGATTTCTCTAATTTGAGCTCGGGGATTCAGCAGAAGAAGCAGTTCAGCAGTGAGGATCATGAAAACGGTGGAGTGCAAAATCATAGTAGGGAAGGCAATCGGTTTTATTACATAGAACATGAGGAGGTTCCTGTGGTGGTTGAGGGACATCAAGCGGTTTATTTTATGCATATTGATCTCAGTAATCAAGTGGGAATTGGTATGAAAGAGCATGAGATATAGTTGCATGATAGTCATGGAAACGTGGTGATTAATCATGTTATGGCACCGATTGATCTTAATAAGCAATCTGATCTGAGGGACGGTGTCAATAAAGCTCCATCTGTGGAAAGTGCTGGAAAATGGGGAAGTTGTTCTGACATTGACAAAGAAAATAGAGACTTTGTTATTCCGTATTACAGTGACATTGTTCAAGTTAGGCGATGCAAGATGTCTGACAGTGATGGAAGGAGGACTGTGCCACAAAGGCGGAAACCAAGGAAAGATTATTATTAACTCCCAAAGCCAATGGCCACTAGGTCTTCAGCAAAGAGAGAGATAGGGGATATTCTTGCTTCTAAAAAAGGTTAAGGAAAATCCAAGAATGAGGGTTTATCATTAGAACCATTGAAGCTAAGAGAGAAGTACCTCAATCTTTTGAAGTATTATGAAATGAATTCAGAGTGGGAATCAGCTACTGTAGAGGAAACTCATGATTATGGAGGTGGTGAAGGATTTGAATATTATGATTTGTAATTGTCTCATTTATGTTGGATCTGATGGTTGGGTGTGTGCATGATATTCACTCACATCCTTTTCTTTCTCTACTGTACTTTTTCTTTCTTTTAACAAATGGTCAGGGGTCTTTCACCTCTAGGTCACTTACCTGGTTAAACCATAAAAGATTTGTGGTTTTTAGGCCCTTACCATTACACATATCATTAGATTATTTGTGATCAATGAAATAAATAACTCTCCATAATAATTTATGATTTTATTCCATGTCCAAATCATCACTTCCCACATATTTTCTCCTATTTGGAAACCTGGTATTTTTTATTCTAGATGAACATCATACTTCCCATTTAATATTATCAATAATGCCCTATATTAACCCTTTTTACATTGTGGTTTTGTAATAAAAGTATTTTCAAATGTTCATCCTTTGATTTTCGAGATAAAGTTCACAGTTTGAGGATACAATTTATTAAAGGGGGAGGATGTAACACCCCATGATTTTAAAGGAAGAAAATTATGTTCGATAGTGTAAATGGAATGAAACAATGATATTAGATGAGAATGTAACTCCATGATACATTATCATAGATACTTCTTTTTAAATAAATTTAATCTCTTCGATATCTTACGGTACACGCAACCCCAGTTTTTTTATGTTCGATAGTGTATTCAACATGAAACACCGAGCTTAAATGAACCATGATATATATAACCGTTATAACCTATTTTTTAAATTGGAATGTATGAATAATATTAACTAATTTATGAAATATATAAATATATATATTTCATACTCAATATAAATTAGTTATAAATGTTTAGTAAATAATTAATCAGTTTTTAGTAAAGTAATTTTATTCTTTAAAAATATGTTTTCTTCAAAAATGATTTTTATTGATTTTCATGAAAAAAATATTATAATTAATTTTTGGATAATTTATAAAATTTATTTATTAACTTCATTTATGAAATAATAATATCAAAAAAAAATGTGAAATTTTGTGATTTTTTAGAAAATATTGATTTTTAGTGAATAGTAAAAAATATCAATTTTTGTAAAAATGCCATTTTTTCAATAAATTATGTAATTTAAAATAAAATTATATTTCTAATATGATTTAAATTAACATAAGATTTATTTATTTATATTTAATCCACTTAATTACATTTTAATCATCATTATATAGTATTTTAGTATATTTTTGTTTTTGGGTTCAAAATGTGTTTTTTTAGGAAAATTGTTTTAAAGTGCATATTATTTATCTATTTTAATTAATTAAAATAATCTATAATGAGGAATGTTTTAAATTAAATTGATAAATTATACATCATTTAATTTTAATTTTAATACATACAGTGATTATTACTATACATAGAGTTAATATAAAAACATCTGGTGCTTGAAAAAATAGACTTTTTTAAAACTCGTTTTTTCACAACATCTTCCAGTTTGGTATTAGATTTAATTTTTTTGAATTTTATAAAATTTATTTAGAAAAAATAAAAATAAAAATCAAGATTTAAAAATTAAATTTGGGTTAATGTTTTATAATTTTCTAAAAAGATTAATTTTTTTGATGAATAGTGAAAATACTAAATTTTAATTGAAAACTACATTTTCATTTACATTATTCATAATGTTAAATTATATTTAAAATTGGTTTAAAATTAAAATTAGTTGCATTATATATATATATATATCCAAATTAGGTTATTATAATCAATTTTATTTTGAAACTGGTTATAAAACCTTTGTAAACATTTGAACATTTTCTTCTTGAAAACCTGCTTTATCGTCTCATCTGCAGGAATAGTTTTAAATTAAATTTTGAAACTTCTGGGAATTTATTTTGTAAACTATATTCAATATTTTTAATCATAATAATAAATATTATATAATATGTTCTCCTTAAATTTTTACTAAAATGAATAATGAAAAAAATAAAAATTAATTACCGCAGTTAACGTAAAAACAGGTTTATCGGGGGATTACGCTAAAAATTTAAGATTTAAAATAAAAAAACACTTTTATAAAATCTATTGTATGGAAATATTTAGACCTTATACCTTATATTATTTATAATGGTTCATTATTGTATCCTTTTGACAAGAAACAATTGTGGTTGGAATTTATTATTTTCAAAAATTACAAGTGTGTCACTCACCTCACTTATAAAAGGCTTCCCAATCTTCTGATATGTTCACAATATAAAAACACATTGGTTTGGTTAAGACCTTCCCAAATAAATTTTATAATTTCCCCCTCTAATTATATAATCCTTACTGTGGGTATAAATCTAACCAAGTAATTACTTTGGTGCAAACCAAAAGAAGTTACCGGAAGAAGAGGTAACATTCTTCAACGAGCGTTTTTATTTTATTTCTTCATCCACCTACTTAAATTATTCTTAAAACATAATTATCCACTAAAATAAATATCTTCCATATAATTATATTTTATAATGTTAATATAATAACCTAAATAATTCTCCTCTTCCATAAAATGTTTTACAAAATCATCATTCATGTGTATGATGGACTACCAAATCACGAATAAATCTCATTCATTTTTTCCATTACTTCATCTCAAAGTTGAATATGGTGATGTATATAAATTATATAAATTATATTTATAACATAATTATACCTCTGGATTCATTGTACTATATATAAATTTTTTGTTTCCATTATACTTGGGATATGATAACGTCACTCGTGTGGACGATGAACTACCACCTCGCAAAGCGATGTGATTCGTTTTTCACTAATGTTTTACATGGAAGGTAATAAGGATAAATTTCATGAATATATGTTATATACATGAAATAATTTTTATATTCATGACATATTTATAATTATTAAAATATAATATATCATTTTATTTCTTACCTTTTCAATCATTGAAATATGATAACATTGTTCGTATACGTGCAAACTATTGCCATCACTAAGAGATGTGGATCTCTATTTTATCTCCACAAAACATATACTATATATGTAAGTATATTTAAAACAAATATTATTTTATATATTATATTATGATCATTATTTTAAGTTAAAATATTACTCAACTAATTTCTATAAGGATCATTAAAAAATGGAAACATTACTCATGTGTACATACAGCCTACCATCTCCATAATCATAACGTTCTTCATTTCTCAAAACCATATTTGATAATTGGTATTAAAAATTATAATTTATTTATAAAAATGATAATTATTTAACCATTATTATTTTGTATATGATATAAATATATTATATTTACATGAATCAGGACACTCATAACAAAGCATGAATGAGAAAACAAGGAAATTGACACCCAAAACAATGAAAATAAGGAAATATTATTAACAAATGGGTTATAATATGTCATAAAATAAACATATATGATATTATAAATATTAATATAGTTATTTAATAAGTTAATAAAAAGTTTAAAACCCCTATAAAGGAGGTTAAATCATGTTCAATTGAAAGGAAGCATGAGATTAGGGATTTATTAACTCAATTTCCATTCATTGGGTTAAACTTATACTTCACTAATTATTTATTGATAATTTTATGTATATAATGATTTTTTATTTTTTATTTTTTATTTCCACTTGTTTTATTTGTATTTAAATTTGACGCACCTAATTAATTCATTGATTAATCTGTACTTCAATGATATGATCTTTCTAAGGGATTTCTAGTCTCTCTTTTATTTATCAGAGACATATGAAAATTCACTACTTGTATATTTTTTGTGGTGTATGTAATAACACTTTGAAATTTTATATCATAAATATAACAATTTTAATGATATTAAATGTTTCATTTTATGTTACTCTTTATTAGGTCATACGTTTTAAAACATTATTAAATCGGTAAGGTATTTCCATCTAACTTTTTACTTCTTAGAGATACATGTTGTATTAACCAATAGTTTATTATATGTGGTGTATATATTATCCATTAATTTATTTTATATTTATTATCATGAAAATTAATTAGATTTAAATATCTACTTTATGATCTTTCCTTCATGGGATTTACAGTTCAAAAGATACTCAAGTGATAAGGGATTTTTATCTCAATATTCCTTCTTTGAGACATATGTTATGATATACACCTATTTTCTTTTATTAGGTGAATATACTACCCATTTGACCTTTAATATCATGAATTTAATTATAATCACAATATTTTAACTTTAAATTAATTTTATCCTTTCATGGGGATTACGATTCAATGTTATCAAAGTGGTAAGAGTTTTATGTTAAAATATCATCATTTATCAGGATTGTTTATGATTAAGTCCCAAATATTGAAATATTAAGATATACCTACCATTAATTTTTAAGAATTTTATTCTCATATAGTTATTCATGTTATTTTTATGTAAAAATACCATTTTCCCACCCTTTTTTAATTAAAATATTTGATAAAATATTTTTAATAAAAATCATCTTTATTTCTTTATTCAGTCTAAAACCATTTATCTTCCAAAACCATGTTTTATAAAAATGTTTTCAAAAATATTTTTAACATTCTTAAAATGATTTATTAAATGTATTTTTACCAATTTTTTAATTTTTACAAAATTTTTTGAAAGTAATCTTCATGTCGTTTTCCAAACAATTCCTATTTGTATTTTACTACAAATATGAAAGGAATATTTATTTTAACATGTACGACATGAAGAAAAATTATGCCTTCATAACCAATGTTTTATTTGAATATTCCTTTATATTATTTTAAGTTTATTTTCAAATAAAATAATTTTCAAAAGGTTTTATGTTTTGAAAATAATTTTTCAAAATAGAAAGGATATTTTCATCAAGAAATATTATAAATGATTTTTAAATATTCCTCTATATATTTAAAATATTATTTTCAATGAAAAGAATTATCACAATATCTTGTGAAATTTTAGTTAAAAAAATTGATTTTGAAAAATACAAAGTCATTTCCCATAAAATGTATTTAATGATCCTTTAATGTTTTTTCTATTCATAAATGTCAACTACCCTCTAATAGAGATATTTTTTATTGATACCATCCTCATTCATTCTCAGGATGGATTATGATTATTTCAAATAGATTTTTGTGTAACCCATTTACTTTTAACACTTTAATCTTTTTATGAAAGGAATAATTATTGTTTTTATGAGTTTTATGATAAAATGAAAGATCTCTGTACTTTATTCATGTTATGGTTCTTGGACATTGATTTTACGATGGGTGCAACCAGATAGCATCGGGTGATCCATTTATATATTATATAATGGGTGAACCTAGATAGCATCATTTGAGCCTGTTATAGATTATATGATGGGTTTCCCAGATAGTTCCAAGTGATCCCATTATATATTATATGATGGGTACAAGTAGATGGTGCTCCAAATCATTGGGTAATGATTATTTTCTCCAAATAATTATATTTTAAGTCGACCATATGTTTATTCCATTTATAAGGGCTTTGTAAGTGTCCTATGAATATGATGTTCCAAGATACAATGAAATGTCCTGAATTTTCTATGTATTATTTTTTAATATTATATTAATTAATTTTGAGACTAGGAGTTGAGAACACATGCAATTCTGAGATCTGGTGTGTCCAGAATAAATATTTGAATAATATTAAAATATTAATTAGCAGGCATTAACATATTTCTAGAAAAATTGGAATAAATTTTTAACGGGTTCTTAGATTAGAAATCTGAGGGCATCGTTGTGTTCAGTGTAGTGGATTTACCCTAGGCGTGACCTAAAATCGGCCTCTATGGGATGCCTATAAAAAGTATTTTGGGGTGTTTTTAATAAATAAAATAAATTGAAGATTTATTTTATTTTCTCTATTTTTTCGACAAAGTGATGCAGTGACACTTATTATTTAAAGTAATCCTTTGGGATAAGATCCGGGGTTAGGATTGTAACTGTAGAATTCCCTGAATGCTCTGGAGAGAAACCCTGGATAATTTCTCTCAGTGGCGATGTGAGAGACTTGGATCAAAGATCATTCCTAAAAGATCTCACTAGTGGAAATCGATATTCAATAGTGAATGATCTGATTCCCATGTACGATGCATTATTTTGGATTTCTTTCCTCGTTCTTAGATTCAATGAAGAACATCGACCAACCAACGAACAAGTTGATCCTAGATTCCATCGTTCCTTGTGGGATGGGTTATATGTTGCAGGATTATTGAGGTTTTATTATTTGATAATTAATGTGATTTTCTAATCATTATTATGGGAAAGGATTGAGGCCATAATGAACAATGGTCGAGGTTCATTCCTTGGATTTGTTCCTTGTGTTTTCTCTCCATCGTTTTCTACATGTGTTCTTCGTTCTTTGCCAAGTTTAAGAATGAATGATTTGTTTCACCTTAGTTTCTTGGTGAAATGATCCTAAATTGAAGATCCGACCTTGGGGTGACCTAATAGAGGTATGGTGGCGATGACGATGGACGAATCAGAGCAAATAGGAAGAAACCGTTCTTCAAGAAATTTGCATCTAAATCAATTTAAACAGATTTCTAAACTGATTGTAGGATCAAAACATGTTGATTTAGTGTTAGAGTGATGAAATGACCCTAAATCTAGAGTTTCAAGGCTAAAAATTTACCAGAATGAGACCAAGATCATTGTCCAATTTTCACATAGGAAGAACGTGAGATTCTGGAAAAACCCAATGAACACGGTGTGTAACCCGGGGTTACACAATGTATGGACCCCACTGAGCGGTGGCTAGGATTTCATGAGATAGTTAAATGTCACTTGGTGTGTGACACTGTCACATGGCATGTAGGCCCTTCCTGTAGACTCGGCATGTTTCTTGGTAGATACACATACACATGGTTGACCACACAGGTTGCCTACACCACATGTACCCTACCACACAACTTGTCCTGGGCCAAGTACACAGACTACCCTGTGTACTGGTATAGGGGTAGAGACACATGGTTTGATATAGTGTACTAGCACATGATTGGAATACATGAGTGGACACCAGATGGAATGACACAACATGTGACTTCTTCTACAAACCGTATACCCATATTCTACACGACACGGTTTGGAATGACATGGGCCATTATACATGGCCAGTACCTAGGGTCAAGGGACATAATGTGTGACCCTACTACACAACATATATCCCTTTATACATGTCTTGATTCTTTTTTTCTCCATATCTTGGACAAGTTTCATTAGGTTTCTTTCCCTTATCACTACACTAAATGTAGGTATGAAACATTTTTTACTCATAGGACTATGATCCCTTTAGCAGGACTTTCTGGATAGAGTTTTTGGAATCCCCTGAGTGTCTTGGAGTAGGATACTCAATTCATTCTTCATTACCTAGGTAGAGTCTTTGATATTGATGTGACCAACTTCACTGGTGTCGGTCCTCTACTTAGTAGACTAATCTAGATTGATTTTTTAGTATCACCCCATGGCCCTAGATATGATCCTCATCTGTGGTATCATATTCTCTTCATATCTATCAATGAATCTCTCTCATGATAGTTAACGTTGAATAGTAATTCTTGGACAGACGTCATCAGTGCTATCATACTTAGGAGTGTGTTCTCCAGGATGAGTTCTTCATGTAATTTTCAGTCTAAATTCCTAGTGTTGGCATACAATGGTTGTGACTTACCTCTATATTATGTGTCTTGGTTAGAGTATATCTGGATATTCTTGTTATTTGTTCTATAGACATATACGGTGTATAGATGACTGTATCTTTTTTTTTTGTATTTCTATTTGGTTTTGGGGGGTCCTACTGAGTATTGTTATACTCACCCCTACATGATCTTTTCTCATGCATGTTGTGTCTTATGCAGATGAGCGGCCTTTTGATGGGGTCCTAGGTGGACCAGGACCAGATTGTGCCTTGTGAGATTAGACAGGCTGAGGTGTATTCCTACAGCAACAAACAGTAGTCCTAGTACCTTATTCTTATAGGTTGGACTTGTGGTTAAAGAATGTTTTTTGGTGGGCTTGTATTTTGGCCTAGTTTACTTTACTACACTTTATATTCATGTCATACTGTCATTGGCATATAGAGGTATGTAATCATTTGATTCTTAGTGGCTTTTACATTTCAACATTTTGTGGTCTTGGAGATGTGTGTGTTCATATATGTACATAGTAAATGCCTCCCATGTTTGTGATATTCATAATTAGTGCTAGTCAACAACCCTTGGCCTATTTGAGGTGAGCTTGGGAGTCATGGCACAGATCCCACTAGGACGAGTCATGACAGAGTGGTATTAGAGGTGGTCAGTTCTAATTTAGGACTGAGACTCTATGAGATTGGTTTGGGGAAATAGTATTAAGTGTTTTGAGTTCTTATTTATGGTCAGGGACACTAGTGTTGGTGTGGTGGCTGACATATCCATACCCCAGGACTCTGATAACCTGCTTTTCAACTTGGTATATGAGAAAATTGGTTGCAGGGAAAATAATGGTATATGCAGCATATAGGAATGGGTTGTGGTTCTTTGTCCTTCTTATGTCGGCTCTCCAGATATACTCATTGACCATGGTACATCTTTTTTTCTTACAATATTCCCCTAAGACATATACCAGCTAGTATCTAAAAGAATGATCATGAGGATGACCACCTCAGTGACGAGGCTTCGATACAGGGACCAGTTCCCTATGTGGTGCCCTATCCATACCACCACCTGTGTAGAATCATGTGGTACCTATAGTACCAGCATATGAGGGGCGTAGGTTGAGCACACTCTATGATATTCAGTGGAAAAGACCCCTCAGGGTCCAAGGGGAGCCTAACCCTCAAGTAGTTGAGGACTAGCTTGAGGCATTGACTTGAGTTTACCACCTAGTCCGAACACCAACATATTAGATGGTGGTTCTGGAAGAAAGCCTTCTATATGGTTCAACAGGGTGATAGTGGATTTTTTCTATCTAGACTCACTACGAGGCATCTCTTTTGTGGAAAAAAAATTGATCATATCTTTAAGTAGGAGTTATCACCAGTTGTGTTAAGATTTTTGCGTATAGGGGAGCTTCTTCAGCTCTATCGGGGTAGAATGATAGTGGATGATTATTAATCGAGGTTCAAAAAAAGTTTCATGTACTCGATGGATATGGTTAGAGATCAGTACTTCAGGGCTTGGAACTTTGATCAAGGTTTGCGTAGAGACATCCAAGACAACATTATTCGTCTATTCATTCCTACTTATGTTGGGGTGCTTGAGAAAGATTTGTGGGTTTAAAGTTTCTTAGATGATAAGATACAACTGGTTATGGTCAGAAATGGATGAGAAGGTATAGAGACCTCATCTATAGGTAGATGACGTCAATCTTAGGGATCTATATATGGGAGATGTTTCAGGAGGAGGTCCCAGGATATAGGATCTATAGTTCAGGGCTCATAGGATGGGTCTAGTCAACTTAGGGAGAGGTAGTGATATTCATGTGATGGTATGGGACATCTAGCTCTAGATTTCCCAACCCACCATACTACTGATAAAGAAATAGTGGATGGACCACCGAGGTAGAGACAATAATAGGAGCAGCCATATCCGTAGGGTGGAAGACGTGGCAAATGAGTTGGGAGAGTAGTAGGAGGTGGTCGACTTTTTGACTTGTTACCACCATCATGTATAGGTGGCCCACGCTAGGCTCAAGGATCTAGAAGACAGGGGTGTGGATATCTGCATGCGGTCAAGGAATATGACCCAGGGGCTCTAGGAATGATTCAAGGTAAGATATTTTTATTTTCTACTTTATTTATAGTAATTATATACAAAGGTTCTAGTCACTCCTTTCTTTCTACATATCTTGTTTGAGACCTAGAGATTCTGGTTGAACCATTGAATTGACCCTTATTCATGGAGACACCTACTGAAGAAGACTTGTTAATCACACATTTATGCTGATAGTGTAACATAACCCTTGAATGTGAGAGTTATGGTTGGAACATCTTGGTGGTAGAATTTAGACCTTACGACGTCATTCTTGGTACGAATTGGTTATCTATAGCCCACGCCCAAATTAATTATTTTAGGAGAATTGTGTGGTGTGTCTACAATGATAAAATGTGCTTTTATTTTACTGGTGAAAAGGAAACCCATGCAACATAGGATGGACTCATGCATAGGAGGGTGAAATCGATTACTCATTAGTTGGATAGCTTGACCCTTGGTGCATTGGATGGTATGAGATTCCAATTCCCAGTAGTAGTGGTACAGTACAATCATGTCTTCCATGAAGATGTTCCAGGATTACCTCCCCACTAACAGATAGACTTATTCATTGATTTACACCCTAGGATGATAACAATATCATCACCAGTATATCGAATGGATACCGCATAACCTCACGAGTTGAGTGTATAGTTGAAGGACTTACAGATGAAGGTCTTTGTGAGACCCAGTGTTTCACCCCAGGTAGCCTCAGTTTTGTTTTCCAAAAAGGAAAATGGGAGATTGAGTTTTTTTTTTGACTAAAGGTGCTTGAACTAGATGACTATGAAGAACAAGTATCCACTACCGAGAATCGATGACCTCTATGATCAGTTGAGAGGGGCACGATGATTCTTAAAGGTTGTCCTCTGATCAGGCGATCACTAACTACATTTAAGGTATGGGGATATAATGAAGATAGATTTTAGATGTAATTATGGTCAATATGAGTACCTGGTGTTGTCCTTTTGTGTGAGGAATTCCCTAGAATTATTTATGGGACTCATGAACCAGATATTCCATCCTTACTTAGACCGGTTCATGGTAGTCTTCATCAAAGATATCCTTGTGTACTCAATGTCTAAGGAGGTACACATGAGACACTTAAGGATGGTTCTAGATATACTTTGAGAGAACTAAATTTATGGGAAACTCTTGAAGTACCAGTTCTGTATTCAGGTGGTCCAATTTTTGGGAAATGTTTTCTCAGCAGATGGAGTGGCATTGGACCCAGCCAAGGTTCAGGCAGTGTTAGCATGGGAGCCACCTAGGATCATGAAATAGGTGTGGAGATTCCTTTGGATAACAGACTATTACTAGAGATTAATACCTAATTTCTCTATGGAATCATCACATATAACCTCTTTGACCTGATAGGGGCAGCCTTTAATGTGGACTGATAAGTACCAAAAAGGATTTTCAGAAGTTTAGACAGAGTTTGACAAGTCCTCTGATCTTGATATTTCCAAAGGAGTGTGTTGAGTATATAGTGTTCTATGATTCATTAAGAACTAGGATTGGTTGTGTCATGATGTAGAGGCATGCAGTGATTTCATATGGTTTTTTCTAGTTGATACCACATAAGGAGAATTATGCAACCCATGATCTTGAGTTAGAAGTGGTAGTATTTTCATTGAATATGTGGCGACACTACCTGATGGGTGAGCAGTTTATTATCTACTATGACCAAAAGAGTATCAATTATATATTCTCTTAGAGGGATCTAAACATTAGATAGAGATGATATCTAGAGTTCCTCCAGAACTATGAATTTTATATATTCTATACTCCTATGAAGGAGAACGTGGTGGAAGATGCTCTCAGAAGAAGATCTAGTTCATAGTTACTAAATGAGGCATCAGAGAAGTTCGACTCATTATAGTCATCTTTAGTGGATGGGGATGGATAAATTTACCTTCATTTTATGGTTCCCCCCCCCCCCACTCTTATAGTGAGTCAGGGAGGCATAACTTAGGGATACCAACTATGAGACTCTATGTGCTCATATATCCATAGGCCATGCTCCTCATGGATATTCGAAATGTTGGGAGCTTGTCTTCCTTTTCAAAGGATGTACAGTTATAAGGACCCGGACTTATTACATACATAATCTTGAATTTAGTCAAGAAAACTCTTCCTTTTACATTGAGGATATTTTCAAGTTTAGATCTTTAGAGAATTAGGAAAATACATTCATAACATTACACATTATTATTGAGTGGACACCATAAAAATAGTTTCCATTTTTTTCAAAATATAAAACATTAAAACTTAAAACAAGGCTCCTTGACAATTATTCAACCTTTAACATGGATTTATTCCATGTGTTACAAATCCATTAACCTATGAAAATTCATTTAAAAACTTGATATGAGCACAAAATCTCAGTATGGGATGGAAAATAAGGAAAGAGCACATTAGTCCATGAATACTTGTGATGTATGAAAACATTTTCAAAAGACATTCTTGTCACCAATATATACTTACTTTGTGTAACATGATATTTACACAAGATCCACACAAAACATGAGAACATAAATATAACCATAAAGGTATCTTAGGTCATTAATTATATAATCTTGTAACTATTCTTGGCTACCTTATAATCTGTAACCCTCACGGCTACCTTACTTTGTGTAACCATCACAGTTACACTTGGAGTAACCATACAGCTGACCTCCAACATACACATACCCAATTCATTGGAGGGAGATATAGGTTCCACCCTTAATCATAAATAATTCCCAAGACCCAAAACATAATCATACAACATGAATAACTCTATAAAACATTACTTTGGAATTTTGTAAAACTGAATTTAAAAAGAGGATTTTTTTTAAGAAATGCCCCTAATAAATATAATACAATTGAAGAGAGACTTAATAGAGTGGATGGAGTATGTATATTTACTGTAAATAAACATAATAAAACATAATATAAACAGAACCCATCACACAAACAATTTAAATAGCACATAAATAATGAAGTAGAAAGTTAACCCAAAGAATGGAAATCGGGTTAAGAATCCCCTTACAAACATCATATAATTGAATTGAGACTTAATAGAGTGAATGGAATATGTATATATACTCTAAATAAATATAAATCATGATAATATAAACAATTTTCATCAATCAAACAATTTTAATACCACATAAATAATAAAGTAGAAGGATAACCCAAAGAATGGAAATTGGGTTAAGAATTCCCTTACCTCGGGTCTGTCTTACTTCAAACTTGTTTAAACATCCTGTATAATGGTTAAAAGAGTGTTATTAGTAGTTTAAATAAAAATTTTCATTTTTATAACATCTTATATTATCATTTCATAACATCATTTCACCCTTTAATTGTTAGTATTTTTCTCCATGCACTGTTTTTGGGTGAGTTATTAACATGATTTCCATGATTGGTTCATGGTGGATGTTCTTGTCGATTGGAAGTGAAATTATAGAATTATAATGGAAATGTATTTACATATTTAAAATACCATAAATTATACCATTTATCATTTTGATGTTAAATATGAGGATGATTCATAAGTTAAAACATTAATGATGTTCGTTTAGATCATTTTAGTGGTTCTTTGATAATAACAAGCTCATTTTGTCTTATAAATTAGAACCATGAGTACAAAAGAATTACAGAAAAAATGGTGAGTCATAAAACATATATTATAACCTGGTTCAACTATATAAATGGTTTCATGACCATAATTGAACGAATTAATGGAAATTGAAATCACATCGTCCAAGATGTCGGTAATTTGACACATCACGGACAATGTTTTTATTCCTTAAATAAGTGGGAGAGGAGAAGATTAATGATGATGAATTTTTCATAAACATGATAGAATCCATAATATAAATGATTTATATATATTTCAAGCCTCTTGGATAAGGAGATAAGGAATGAACTCAAAATAAAAATAATAATTGAGAAATCCCTTACAAAAATTCGGCAGCCTAACGGCTACACAACATGGTTTTAGAAAATATTAAAAATAGGGGGTACAAGGGTCACCCATCCAGAAATGAATCATAATATAGATTAGATCAATAATAATATGGAAATAAGAAAATGTTATGGAAACTTGAAAGTTATACCACATAAAAGATAACTTGAATGGAAAAAGAAAGAAATTGAGAATTTTCTTACCTTGTAGAGTAACCCTTAGAACATGAAGGTTGGGACCTTAGGGTCTTGAGGAAACCTTGGGAGGACTAATATGAAGGTAATGAGGCCGAATCTTCTTTTATGGAGAATTGGGAATGAATTCAATGAAGGGAAGAGTTGGTATTTATAGGAAAATTGAGAGAATATTTTAATAATTTACAAGGGACACCTCATGAGTGGTATTTGCAATAACATGGACTTTCCCATGGTATTTTCCCATGGTATAAGACACTTGAAACACATCACATCTTATTTAACTATAAACATGTCTAACAGATTTATGACATCATTATTATATCATTAAGGATGTTATTAACACACCGAAACTAAAAACTGTATTTTTTACTATTCATCGAAAAATCAACTATTTTTTGAAAAATTCCCAAATTCACCCTAACCATTTATCGCCATGTAGAATTCAAAAATGAAGTCCATTTTTTGAAAATAATTTTATAAATGTTATTAATATAATTTTTAAATAAAATAATACTTAATTCAAAAAGTAACAACTCTAATTCTGTAACTACTTCTATATCACAATGAAAAATTAACCAAGATTTTATTATCTTAAAACCTTAAGAAAATAAAATATTCATAAAATTTACTATTAATTATGGTCATATTACTATTCATATTACTATTCATAAGGGTATGTTACTATTCCCCAAAAAAACAAGTTGGTTCCAAAAGACTCCAAATAACATACTGAACACAATTGTAGATGACAGTTTCTTGAAATTCAAAACATAGAAGTGGAAAAATTATGTTTAAAGGATAGTTATAAATATCTACTTAAAACAAAGTTCCATGCATTTATATTTATTTTTAAAAAAACTTGGGGCGTTACATTATCCCCGCCTTCTTGAAATTGCATCTTCACAATTTTACTTACTTGTTAAACAACTGAGGGTATTTTTCCCTCATAGCATTTTCAGACTCCCATGTTGCTTCTTCAACCATGTGGTTTCTCCACAAAAACATTACCTAGTGGATTACCTTATTCTGCAAAACCTTTTCCCTTCGATCAAGAATCTGAACTGGTTTCTCTTCATAAGAAAGATTCTCTTCCAGCTGAACTGCTTTTGGGCTCAAGACATGTGATGAATCTGGCACATAATTTCTCAACATCGAAACATGAAAAACATTGTATACCTGAAACAAAATTAGAGGCAAAGCTACGCGGTATTCCACTGTTCCAACTTTCTCCAGGATTTCAAAAGGACCAATGAACCTTGTACTTAGCTTCCCTTTCTTACAAAAACGCATCACACTTTTCCAAGGAGAGATTTTAAGGAAAACATATTCACCTACCTCGAAAGAGAAGTCTTTCCTTTTGTTATCTACATAAATTTTTCTGCCTGCTCTGAGCTGTCCTCATGTGCTACTAGATCATCCTCACTTTCTCAGCCACTTTTTCTATAAATTTTGGCCCCATAAACTTTCTTTCATTGACTTCATCCCAAAATGATGGATTCCGACACCGCTTCCCATACAAGGCCTCAAAAGGTGTCATCTGAATACTGGAATGAAAACTATTATTATAAGAAAACTCAACTAAAGAAATATGTTGATCCCAACTTCCCTGATAGTCCATTGAACAAGCTCATAGCATATCCTCCAATGTTTGAATCGTTCACTCTGACTGCCCATCTGATTGAGGATGAAAAGATGTATTGAAATTTAACTATGTGTCCAACGGCTTCCGAAGTCCCTTCCAAAAAGTTAGAAGTGAATCTGGGATCTCGATATGTAACCTGAAAATCTCCTTGAGGTACAATCGAGAAAGCTGATCCAAAGTCATTGTATCTCGAATAGAAAGAAAATGTGCAGACTTTGTTAGCCTATCAACAATAACCCAAATCGCATTGTTACCTCGAGAAGTATTTGGTAGTCCCACTACAAAGTCCATAGATACATTCTCCCATTTCCACTCTGGCACAGGAAAAGGCTGAAGCATTCCCTTCGGTAACTGCTGCTATGCTTTATCCTGTTGACACGTCAAACATTTCATGGTAAAATCAGCAATATCTCTTTTTATTCCATCCCGCCAATAATACTCCCGAATGTCCCTATACATCTTAGTACTTCTAGGATGAACCAAAAATAGAGAACTATGAGCTTCACACAACAAATCTTTCTTCAACTGAGAATCACAAGGCAGACACAACCTTTTACCAAATCTTAAAACAAAATCATTATCAAGGTTAAATTCTAGAAACTTACCCATTTTAACCAATTATACCTTTTTCTATTGATCACGGTCTTCCTTCTGTGCTTTCTTAATTCTATCTGAAAACGAATACTGCACTGAAACCTGAAACAAAATAGAGGTATTCCCTACACCAACAACTTCTAATCTAAAATTCATCAAATCATTAATCAAGGGATCATGTTCCAAACGTAACATGGTTAATGATGCATGATGTTTCTGACTCAAGGAATCTTCCACTTTGTTTTCTTTCCCAGGATGGTAATTGATTGTGCAATCATAATCCTTTATTAGTTCAATCCATCTTCTCTACCTCATGTTTAATTTTTTCTGAGTGAATATATACTTCAGAATTTTATGGTCCATATATATTTGACATTTGGTTCTGTATAAATTATTCCTCCAAATTTTCAAAGAAAAAACCACAGCTGCAAATTCCAAATCACATGTGGGATAATTTATCTCATGAATTTTAAGTTCTCTCGAAGCATGGGCAATTACCTAATCATTCTGCATCAAAACAAAACCAATTCCCTTCAAAGATGCTTTACTGTAGATGAAAAACGCACCATTTCGGGAAGGTAAGACCAAAACTAGAGCATTCACCAATCTATTCTTTAGTTCTTGAAAAAAAACATCACATTCCTCTGTCCATGAAAATTGAAA
This sequence comes from Viscum album, assembly GCA_963277665.1. Lineage (NCBI taxonomy): Eukaryota > Viridiplantae > Streptophyta > Magnoliopsida > Santalales > Viscaceae > Viscum > Viscum album. Next base: position 1,391,798,448 of record OY728121.1, read on the forward strand.
CCCTTTCCGTGTTAACTTAGTTATCGGGCTAGATAACCGTGCAAAGTTCTTAACAAATTGTCTATAATAACCTTCCAACCCAAGAAAACTATGAATCTCGGTAATATTTGCGGGTCTTGAACATTCATCAACTACTTTTTTTGGTAGGATCAACTGTTATTCCATTCTTATTTATAATATTCCCAAGAAAAGAAATCTTTTGCAAATAAAAATCACACTTGTTGAATTTTACAAATAGTTTCTTTTCTTTTGAAGTTTGAAAAACAACCCTTAGATGTTTTTCATGATCCTCTTTATTTTTAGAAAATACCAGAATGTCATCAATAAATACAACCACAAACTTATCCAAGAACTCATGAAATAATCTATTCATAAGATTCATGAATACAACAGGTGCATTACTCAATCCAAATGGCATAACAACAAATTCATAATTCCCATATCTAGTATGAAAGGTTGTTTTTGGGATGTCATCCTCCTTCACCTTTAGTTGATGGTATCCGGATCTCAAGTCAATCTTGGAAAAGTGTTGAGCTCCCTGGAGATGATCAAAAAAGTTATCTATATGTGGAAAAGGATAATTTTTTTTAATAGTGATGTTATTCAAAGATCTATAATCAATGAAAAGTCTCATGGAACCATCTTTCTTTTTAACAAACAAAACAGGGGCTCCCCATGGTGAAGTGCTAGGACAAATGAAGCCTTTGTCAAGCAAATCCTACAACTATTTTTTCAATTCAAGAAGTTCTATTGGATCCATACGATATGGGGGTTTTGAAATTGGCTTAGCATTAGGAACTAATCCATTTGTGAATTTGACATCTTGATTAGGTATGACACCGGGTAACTCATCAGGAAAAACTTCAAGGTATTCATTTACCACTGGCACATCATTAATTTGAATCGTTCCTTTGTTTTCAACAATATAAGCAAAGTAACTTTCATTTCCATATTTCAGTAGTTTCTCAGCTTCCTAATATGTTATCAATTTTATGGGTTCATTCTTGTATACAAACTGAAACTCTTTCTGAAAAATAACTTCTTTAGCTCTACAGTCAATTTTAGCATGATAATCAGAAATCCAGTCCATTCCCATAATAACATCAAACTCGACTAAGGGTAAAACCACAAGGTTTTCAAGTAAAGTCTTTCCATAGACCACAATATAAATATTCTTATAATTTCTCTTTACTATAACATTTCCCCTAGTGTTTTAACAACAAGTTTGGGTATCATTTGTTGAGGTGATATTTCCAAATTAACAGAAAATTTCTCAGAGATAAATGAATGTGTATACCCCGTATCAAAATAAAATTAGCAAAATATGAGTGAACAAACAAAGTACCTGATACAACTTCATTGGATGGCCTGACATCTGCTGACGTAGTCGTAAAGGATCTCACTACACCTTTCTGCTTGTATTCTAGATTCTTTGCATCATTTGGATCTCTCTTTGGGAAGGCATTTTCATAATGACCCATCTCACCACATTTAAAACACTTTACAGTCTGCTTTTCAGGATTACTCTTAGGATCATTTTCATTGAAATCTCGGGCCATATGTCCAAACTTACCACATTTAAAACACTTCCCAGTTTTGCTAAGACATTCCCTAGGGTGTTTCTTGACACACTTTTCACAAACTGGAAATTGGATTTTCTTACCATCAGATTTCTTTGGTTGGTTCTTACCCATTTCTTGCCAACTAGACATCTTCATATCTTTGTTGCCAAAATGCATTTGATCATCAGAAAACTCCATCTCTACCCTCTCAGCACATTGGAAAATTTTCTCATAACTTTTGAACTCACGAGAGGCCAACGCCCTTCGATACCTTGGCTTCAATCCTGAGTAAAAGAGGTTGATTTTTCTATCAAGATCCAGAATAAGATTTGGAGCATACCTCACCAGTCGGGAGAAGTTTTCTTCATACATAGCCATTGAATCTTCCTCCTTCTGTTTCAATTCAAGGAATTGCTTCTCCATTCTAAGTCACACCACCTTAGGAAAATATTTTTCAAGGAAAAGACTTTTAAATTAATCACACCCTAAGGCATAAAAATCCTCTCTACCCCTAATATTACTTAACATTGACCACCACCGATTAGATTCCCCTTAAAACGATAAATAGAAAGACTTTCCTTTTCATTGTATGAACATCCCATAACATCAAAAATCTTTTCAAGGGATTTGATCCATCCTTGAACTACTGCTAGATCAGAAGATCCATTGAATGCATGAGGATGTTGTCTCAAAAAATATTCCACTACTATCATGTTTTGTTGTGGTACCTCTATTGGTTATATTTCATGGATTCCACCACCATTTATTTCCTGTGTTAGCTGATCCATTACTGTCACAAACTGCTCGGTTCCAATCCCTACCATTCCGGGCTGTAGTTCCTGAAGGATTTCATTCTGTTGGTGCCTCTACTCTTCAGCATCCATATTCCTTCTGTGGACAACCATTCTAAACAAAAATGTCTTAGATGAAGCAACATGGTATTATTTAAAATCTAAATCTTTTCAAATTAAACATAGAGTGAAAATCATTTATGGTATTCTATTAACATCACCCTAACCCCTAAGGTTATCTAAACCATCCTATGATACCAACTATAAGGACTCGGCCTTATTACATAAATAATCTTGAATTTAGTCAAGAAAACTCTTCCTTTTACATTGAAGATCTTTTCAAGTTTAGAGATTTAGATAATTAGGACAATACATTCATAACATTACACATTATTATAGAGTGGATACCATAAAAACAGTTTCCATTTTTTAAAAAATATAAAACATTAAAACTTAAAACAAGACTCCTTGGAAATTCTTCAACATTTAACATGGATTCCTTCCTTGTCTTACACATCCATTAACCTGTGAAAAATCATTTAAAAACTTGGGATGATCACAAAATCTTGGTAAGGGATGGAAAAGAAGGAAAGAGCACATTAGTCCATGAATACTTGTGACGTATGAAAACATTTTCAAAAGACATTCTTGACACCCAAATATACTTAATTTGTGTAACATGAGAATTAAAAAAGATCCACACAAAACATGAGAACATAAATATAATCATAAAGGTATCTTGGGGCATTACTTAAATGATCTTGTTACCATTCTTGGCTACCTTATAATCTGTAACCCTCACGACTACCTTACTTTGTGTAACCATCGCAGTTACACTTGGAGTAACCATATGGCTGACCTCCAACATACACATACCCAATGAATTTGAGGGAGATATAGGTACAAAACTTAATCATAAATAATTCCCAAGAACCAAAACATAATCATACAACATGAATAATTCCATAAAAACATTACTTTGGAATTTCGTAAAACTGAATTTAAAAAGAGGATTTTTTAAAGAAAAGTCCCTTATAAATATCATACATTTGAAGAGAGACTTAATAGAGTGGATGGAGTATGTATATATACTGTAAATACACATAATAAAACATAATATAAACATAATCCATCACACAAACAATTTAAATAGCACATAAATAATTAAGTAGAAGGTTAACCCAAAGAATGGAAATCTGGTTAATAATTCCCATAAAAACATCATATAATTGAAGTGAGACTTAATATATTGAATGGAATATGTATATATACTGTAATATATGTAACTCGTGATAATATAAACAATTTTCATCAAACAAACAATTTTAATACCATATAAATAATGAAGTAGAAGGATAACCCAAAGAATGGAAATTGGGTTAAGAATTCCCTTACCTCGGGTCTATCTTACTTCAAATTTGTTTAAACTTACTGTATAATGGTTAAAAGAGTGTTATTAGTAGTTTAAAGAAACATTTTCATGTTTATAGCATCTTATATTATCATTTCATAACATCATTTCATGCTTTAATTGTTAGTATTTTGCTCCATGCACTGTTTTTGGGTGAGTTCTTAACATGGTTTCCATGGTTGGTTCATGGTGGATGTTCTTGTCGATTGGAAGTGAAATTAAAGAATTGGTATGGAAAGGTATTTACATATTTCTAGTACCATAATTTATCCCATTTATCATTTTGATTTTTAATATGAGGGTGATTCATGAGTTAAAGCATTAATGATGTTCGTTTAGATCATTTTAGTGGTTCTTTGATAATAACAACATCATTTTGTCTTATAAATTAGAACCACGAGTAAAAAATAATTCCATAACCAATGGTGAGTTATAAAACATATATTATAACCTATTTCAACCATATAAATGGTTTCATGACCAGACTTGAAAGAATTAATGGGAATTGAAATCACATCATCCACGATGTCGGTAATTCGACACATCACGGACAATGTTTTTATTCCTTAAATAAGTGGGAGAGGAGAAGATTAATGATGATGAATTTTCCATAAACATTATATAATCCATAATATAAATTATTTATGGATATTTCATGCCTCTTGGATAAGGATATAAGGAATGAACTCAAAATAAAAATAATAATTGAGAAATCCCTTACAAAAATTCGGCAGCCTAACGACTACACAACATGGTTTTAGAAAATATTAAAAATAGGGGGTACAAGGGTCACCCATCCAGAAATGAATAATAATATAGATTAGATCAAGAATAATATGGAAATAAGAACATTTTATGGAAACTTTAAAGTTATACCACTTAAAAGATAACTTGAATGGAAAAAGAAAGAAATTGAGAATTTTCTTACCTTGTAGACTAACCCTTAGAACTTGAAGGTTGGGACCTTGGGGGCTGGAGGAAACCTTGGGAGGACTAATATGAAGGTAATGAGGCTGGATATTTGTTGAGGGATAATTTGGAATGAATTAAATGAAGGGAAGAGTTGGTATTTATAGGAAAAGTGAGGGAATATTTTACTAATTTTCAAGGGACACCCCATGAGTGGTATTTGAAAAACCATGGGCTTGCCCATGGTATTTGCCCATGGTATAATCCACTTGGGAAACCTCACATATTATTTAACTATACACAAGTTTACCAGATTTATTACATCATTATTATATCATAAATTATGTCATTAACACACATAAACTAAAAACTGTATTTTTTACTATTCACCAAAAAATCAATATTTTCAGAAAAATTCCCAAAATTCAACCTAACCATTTATCGACGTGTAGAATTAAAAAATGAAGTTCATTTTTTGAAAATAATTTTCTAAATATTATTAATTTAATTTTTAAATAAAATAATACTTATTTCAAAAATTAACAATTCTAATTCTGTAACTACTTCTATATCACAATGAAAAATTAACCAAGATGTTATTATCTTAAATCCTTAAGAAAATAAAATATTAATAAAATTTACTATTCATTAGGGTCATATTACTATTCATAAGTGTATGTTATTATTCACAAAAAAACAAGTTAGTTCCAAAAGACTCCAAATAACATACTGAACACAATTGTAGATGACAGTTTCTTGAAATTCAAAACATTGAAGTGGAAAAATTATTTTTAAAGGCTAGTTATAAATATCTACTTAAAACAAAGTTCCATGTATTTCTATTTATTTTTTGAAAAACTTGGGGTGTTACAACAGTAGTACCAGTGATGTTAAAGAAGGAGGTTTTGAGGAAGTTTCATACGTCCCCTTTGGCAGTACATTCAGGTGTGGAAAATATGTATTGGGACCTCTGATGTTAGTTTTTGTGGATAGGGATAAAGAAAAGATTTGTAGAGTTTATCTCTTGATTCCTTACTTGTTAACAAGTTATGGATGAGCACTAGGTTCCATTGGGTTTAGCTCAAACCCTTGAGGTGCTAGAATGGAAGTGGGATGGGTTATCGATGGAATTCATGATAGGTTTACCACGTACATCCAGGGGGCACAATTCCATCTGGGTGATCTTTGACCAACTAACCAAATTGGTCCACTTCCTAGCTATATGAGATAAGAGTTCAGTAGAGAGGTTGGGACGCCTCTATGTTTTTGAGATAGTTCAACTCCATGGAGTTCCATCAACGATTGTTTCAGATCATGATTCTCATTTTATATCCCAGTTGTAGAAGTGATTGCAGGAGGCATTTTGGACCCAGTTATGCTTTAGCATGTCATTTCACCCATAGAAGGAAGACTAGACAGAGTGGAATATTCAGGTTCTGGGGGGCATTCTATGGGATTTCATGTTGGAATTCGGCTGTATTTGGGAGTATCACTTACCACTATTGAAGTTTGCGTAGAACAACAGCTACCGTTCCACCATTGGTATGGAACCATTCAAGGCTTTGTACAAGAAAACCTACAGGTAACCACTTTTTTGGACTGACTCAGGAGATTCATCACTCATGGGACCATAGTTGGTGCAAGATACTACCAAGAAGTTGCATATAATTGAGGATCATATGAAGACTTCCCATAGCTGATAGAAATATTATGCTGACAGGCAGCGGATGCCTTTGGAGTTTGAGGAAGGAGACCATGTATTCCTTTGGGTTTCACCTCGATGAGGACTATAGAGATTTGGATGGGGATTAATGTTATCTATGAGGTTTATCAGACCTTTTTATATACTATTTAGATTTTTTAGGGGCACACTTCTTATCTCTACCTCCGTAGTTAGATCGGGCACATGATGTCTTCCATGTGTCACAGCTGAGGAGGTACGTGCATGACCCATTGCATGTCATCGTTTGTGGAGAGCTGGAACCTAAGGATGGAAAGAATTTTTCTGAATACCCAATAGATATTGAGGATCAGCAGGAGAGGATCCTTCATGGGCAATCGATTCCTTTAGTGTGTGTCTGGCGGCAGCACGAGAATCTCTAGGAGAGCACTTGGGAGTGGAAGGCTCAGATTCATGCTGATTACCCTCATCTTTTTTAGTAGACTTTGTTTTGGATTTTTTAGGATATAAATCCCCAAGGTGGGTAGAATATAATGTCCTTGATTTTATTGTATTATTTTTTAACATTATATGGATTAATTTCAAGACCAGGAACTGATATGACATACAATTTTGAGACTCGGTGTATCCATAATAAATGTCTTAACAATATAAAAATATTAAATAACATGCACACATAGTTTTCTTAAAAAAATATAATAACTTATAAATGGGTGCTCAGATTAGAAATCTGAGGGAATGTTGATTTCAGGGCACCAACTTTACCCTAGTTGTGACCAAACATTGACTGGTGAGGGACGACTGTAAAAACTAGTTTTGGGAATTTTTAATAAATAAAATAAATTGAAGAGTTATTTTATTTTATCTATTTTATTGACACTCAATGCAATGATGCTTCTTCATTTAAGTAAGCCTTTGGTAAGAGATCTGGGGTTAGGCTCATAACTCTGGAATTACCTAGAGGCTCTAGAGAGAAACCCTGGAGAATTTCTCTCGGTGGCAACAACAAAGACTTTGATTAGAGATTTTTCTTGATAGATCTCACCAGCGATAATCAATATTCAACATTGAACGATAAAATTCCCTGTTATGATGCATTATTTAAGATGTCTTTCCTCGTTCTTAGATTCAATGACGAACACGGACCAACCAATGAATAGGTTGATCCACAGTTTGATCGTTCCTTGCGGGATGGGTTATATGTTATGGGATTATCAGGGTTTGATTATTTTAGAATTGATTTTATTTTATAATCATTCTTATGGGAAAATATCATGGTCGTAATGAACAAAGGTTGATGTTTGTTCCTCATATATTTTCTTTTTATTTTCTCTACCCTATTTTCTATGCATGTTATTCGCTCTTCAGAATTTTTATGAAAGAACAATCAATGTGCCTTTTTTCTTGGAACAATGATCCGAAATTGAAGATCCAAACTTAGGATGACCTAACAGAGGTGTGGTGGGACAACAATCGACGAATCAGAGAAAAACGGAAGAAATCATTCTTCTTGTGTTTTGTATCAAAATCAATTTAAATAGATTTTCAAGCTGATTGAAGACCTGAAACACATCGATTCAATATTAGGGTGATGAAACAACCCTGGATATAGTGTTTTGAGGTGAAAAAATCCTTGTAATGATATCAGGATCATTATCCCAGGTGAGAAAAGGAAGAACACAAGATTTTGGAAAAATGTGATGAATACTGCATGTAACCTGAGGTTACAAGGCATGTGGTCCCCACTGAGCAGCAACTAAGGTTTCTAGAGATAATTAAATGTCACACGGCATGTGACCCCATCACACAGCATATAGGTGGCGTGTATCTCAGGAGATATATGGACATGGAGTGTAGTACACAGGTTGCCTACACGATGTGTACCCCACCACATGACTTGGCATGGACTAAGTACAAGGACTTACCCATGTACTGGTACATGGGTAGATACACATGGGTTGACACCATGTACTGGCACACAGCTGGAGTACATGGGTGGATCCCAGATAGAATTAAATGGCATGTGACTTCTTCTATATGTTTTGTACCCATCTTCTACGTGACGCAGTTTGGAATGACATCGGTTGTTGTACACAATTAGTACCTGGGGTCAAGGGACATGACGTGTGACCCTACTACACGTCGTGTATCCCATTCTACATTTCTTGATTATATTTTCCTTTTTATATTTGAAAATTTTCATTAGGTTTAGTTCCCTTATCGATTCCATGAATATAGCTACGAATCATTTCCTACTCATAGGACTATGATCCCTTCAGCGGGACTTCCTGGATATAGTTGTTGGAATCCCCCGAGGGGCCTGGAGTAGGATCCTCTATTTATTCTTCATTACATAGGTAGAGTCTTTGGTATTTAGGTGACCAACTTCACCAGGCGTTAATAATCTGATTAGAAGGTTAATCTAGATGGATTTTTTGGTATCACCCCATAGCCATGGATTTGATCCTCATCTATGGTATCATATTCTCTTTAGATCTATCAATGTATCTCTCTCATGATGGTTCCTGATGAACAGTACTTCTCAGATAGACGCCATTAGTGCTATCAAACTCAGGAGTGTGTTCTCCTGGATGAGTGCTTCATGGAATCTTCATATTGAATCCCTATTATTGGTATACAGTGGTCGTGACTTACCTCTAGATTACGTGTCTTGGTTTGAGTATATCTGGATATTATTTTTATATGTGTTGTAGACATATACTATGTATATATGATTGTATCTTTCCTTTTTGTATTTATTTGTGTTTTAGGGGTGTCTTAAAGAGTATTTGTATACTTACCCCTGAAAGGGATTTACCTACATGTGTCATGTCTTATGTAGATGAGAAACCTTTTGACATATTCCTAGGAGAATCAGGACCAGATAGTGCCTTGTGAGATCAGACAGGTCGAGGTGTGTTCCTACGACTATAGGCAGTAGTCCCAATACCTGTTATAATATTTTGGAGTTGTGGTTATAGAATTATTTTTGGTGGGATTGTATTCTAGCCCGGTTTAATTTACTGCACTTTACTTTCCTGTCATAATCTAGTTGGAATATAGTGGTATGCATGAATTTGGTTCTTAGTGGTTTTTACATTTCAAAATTTTTTGGTCTTGCATATGTGTGTGTGCATATAGGTACATAGGTAATGCCACCCATATTGATGATATGCCTACTCAGTTCTAGTCACCAGCCCCTATTCTATTGGAGGTGGGCTTGGGGAGTCATGGAACGGCCCCCACTGAGACAGGTCATGGCATAGAAACACATTTTATTTATGATTTCTATGGGTTTATGGTGTTTCATTTAATCAAGATTAATATCACATGGATCATGATTATTGATTCTGATGAATCTTGATTTTGTTAAATTCTTATTCCATGTTTCATGATTTATTATTCATGTATTTATTGGTATTTGTTATTTTATGATTTTCTCATGTACTCTTATTATGTCATCATACCCTTATTCTCTTCATATGTTCATTGATGAAAATCACTTGTTAATTCTTATGAATATCCTTACTAAACATTTTATCCCACCCTTATTATGTTTCATTTTCCCTAGGTTATCAAGAATTGATGATGAATGAATTATTTTTAGAAGTTATTTTATATGGATGATGATGATGACTTAATGTGAAATAATAAAATATATGTTAAGTAAGAGAAACAGTCATTTAATGACATGGGTATTGTCTATGTGGGAGATTATACTAACTCTCTAAAACTTTAAACCTAAAAGGTCCTTGATAATGTATATGATACAAATTTTTCCTTTTTATGTTGTAAGGTTTGGATGAAAAAAAATTGGATCAAAATTATTGGTATCAGTGCCAGAAATTTAAATTTTATGATTTCTTCACTAGATCTGGGAGTGTGGGTTATGGGTAATTATACATGGAGAGTTCTGATTTTGAGAAATGTTTAAAAAATAGGGAATCTAAAATTGAATTAAGGTACACTAACCATGTTTTTAACTTGGTGGATTCACCATAAGGGGTGAGATCCATAGGGTGAAAGTGTGTTTTCCATAAGAAAACTGACATGGATGGTAGACTATCAACCTAGAAAGCACATCTAGTTACAAAAGGTTATAATAAAATTCATAGTATTGACCTTGAAGAAAAATTTTCACCAATAGAGATGATAAAGTTCATTCAAATATTACTTTACACAATAACTTACTTTGATCATGAGATACATCAAATAGATTTCAAAACTAATTTCGTTAATAAAAATTTAGTCGAGGATGTGTATATGATACATCAAAAAGTTTATAAAGTTCCCAATGATATTTATAATTTATGTAAGCTACAATGGTTTATTTATGGATTGAATCAAGTTTCTATGAGTTGGAATATCTAGTTTGATATGCAATCAAAAGAGTTTGGTTTCCTTAAAAACACATATGATTCATGTGTGTACAAATAAATTTGTGGGAGTGTTGAAGTATTGCTTATATTTTATGTAGATGAGTAGCTACTTATCAAAAATGATATCCTAAATATTTACTCCATGAAATTTTTATGGGTAATTGTTTCTCAATGAAATACATGGGTTAATAAGCATACATGATAGGTATGAAGATCTAAAGAGATGGATCTAAGAGGTTTTTTGGACCCAGTCGAGACAATTACATTAGTAAAGTGATAACATGGTTTAGTATGAAGAACAAAAAAAATTCATTTTTCTAGTTTTATATGGAACAAATCTTAAAGCGATCCAGGATCCTTCAAAAGAGTTATCAAGGATGTATAAAATTTTGTATGCACCTGTCATATGTTTTACCATTTATGTCATGTTGTGTACTCAACCTGATACTCCCATTGCTATTAGATTTAGTTATAGATACCAATCCAACCTCATTGAGGGGAACTAGATTGTTGTGAAGAGTATTCTTAAGTGCTTTATTACTAAGGATATGCTCTTTATCTTTTTATTAGGGTGATATTTTTATAAAGGGTTACATATATGAAAGTTTCTAATCTATTAGATATGATATGGAATCTTAATTTGGTTTCATGTTTTGACTAAATTGAAGAGTTTTAAGTTGGAAGAGTTCCAAAGAACCCACCAAATTGGGATTGTAAAAAAGGAATAAAAAATTGATTCATTAGATACATTGAAGGATGCTATTTGGATCAAGAAGTACATATCTAAACTATAGGCAATTTATAGCTTCAAGGGAGAAATCGATATTTATTATGAAAAAAATGGAGCTAGTTCTTAGTATAAGGAACTCTATTCTCACCAATGGAGAAAAAAATACTTCCAAAATATCATATTACATGATAGAAAATTGATATATGTGATGTTAGGATCATTTAGGTGGATACATATGACAATGTAGCATATCCATTGACAAAACTATTTTCCCAACAGAAGCGTGCGGGTCACGTAGAGTTTCTTAGTATATGATACATAAAATATTTATGTAATGGTTGAATAATGTATCATTTTATTATAATAAAGTCAATATTCAATTATCATTCATTCATGCATGTTGTAATTTAATTTACATGACGGTTGAATGATAATAGAAACTCATAGTGCGACTTTGAGTTCTTCCTTGTTGATGATGATTTTGAAGTATTATGGGTTGTTATGATATGTTAATATTAGATTGAATAGAATATTTTACTCACTAAAAATGGTTTCATAAGAGATAAAAATAATATATTCATGTAGTAACAAGTATATAAATATTACTTAGACTGACCAACAAATTATATCTCATGGAATGTCACAAATTCATTGATATACTTAGGGGTGTATACTTGTAATAAATCCTTTTTACCTGAGTTTGGTGAGATATATGGAATGATAAACATCATAATTTGATACCTTTAAAATACAAGTCATTTAAACATAGATAATCCAAGGTGTTTGGATATTTTAGTGATCATTTCATCAGTTGGAAGTCGATCAATAAATTTATTTTCTACTCATATGATGAGTAAATAAATTTATCCCTTGATTGAATTAGACTAAAAAAATACATGTTTAGGATTATTTATGTCCTTGGATATGTGTTAAACTACTTGGATGAGGAAATTTTTTTTCTCATCCTATATGTTATGTATTAATCAACAAGTACAATATTTTTCAGATAATTAAGAAAATATGAGATGATGTATATAATATTGACATTTTTTTATGTCTAGTGATCACCTGATGTCATGGGAAAAGAGATTGTATAGGTACACATATGATTTATATGATAAATATTATGTGGGGACATGTTCATATAAAGATATGAGTATGTTTGATGGAGATTACACTAGACCCCTTCGTAGCATAAGTAACATAGGTGCTTTTATAGATGCCACTGTTTTCTTACATATATAAAATAGATATTTCATATTTATTGGAAATGAAATAAATTCCCACATTTTTACACATCTAGGATGCTGGATAATGACTAAGTTTTGGAAAAATTATTTGTTACAAAATGAAAAAATGTTGATAAAGCATATCCAAAAGAGTTTGTATGGATTCATAAATATTTGTGAATATTTTCATAAATACCATTTCAATTTCAGTGCATGTAGGAAATTGTTGAATGTTCACTAAAACTATATGCATGTGAATCATATAGCTTAAGGATATATTTCTACCAATGTATCCTTAATAAGAAGACCAATCTTACATTTGTGCCAACATAACCTGATGTGCATGCGATGAAACCTTAAATTATGTTTCACCCAACATAGCATAGGTTTAGTGCTTAGTGCTACCACACAACTATTGCATGGTTTGATTTTGTTACTAATCCATGAGATGTATTATTCATGGATTTAACACCATCATTAAAGTATTTAATTAATGAACCCAATGGGGTGTAACGCATGGTTTCCATGAGATGGAACCAAAAACATTAAATATGGCTAACACTTTTTGTTAAATAAATAACATTGAGATGGATATATAAATGGGATGAGATCCACCTGATAGTGAGTGTGGTTAAATTATATCTATATTAGTAATTTTTTTCTATATTTTTTACTATAAACCATCCATCACTAGATGAAGGTGATAGAACCCATCTTTTTTTATGAGAATCCTCAAGTTACAAAAAATGATACAAGGTCGGTGTACCACCTTGGAGGTAGGAAGCATCTATTTTATTCTTGGGTGATCCCAATAAAAGTATACAAAGGAGAGTAAAATATGAATTAATTGAAATTTAAATTATGATTACACCTATGGTTTTATTATTTTCCATGGAAATTTGATTCTTTAGAGATATATTAGATACTTTGGGTTAGTTTCCACTATCAATTTCATATGATGAATCTCATGACCCTTGTCATTATGGGCTGTAAAATTCAGAGGAAATTTGAATTTATGATATGGATTAGGGATCATTATGAGAATTTGGATTTAGATCAGGAATTTTAGAATTGGGAAATATCTAGGAAACTTTTTGAGTGAGGAATAAGGATCATGTGATGGTTCAGGTTTATATATGGGAATCAAATAAAGGCTTGAAGGACTTGTTAAAATATTTCTGTTACATCCTATCACACCACAATGGACGAGACCCTATAGGTGGTTCTGTTGCAGGTCATGTTGTGCCTCAACCCAATGGGTTAAATCATAATGGGTTGCAGGTAAAGGGGGTTCCCTCTGCCTGGGATGGTCGTGCCATGTCCCCCTTTGTCACGCCATGAAGCTTTTGGGTGAAGGAGGTATTTTCAATGTGACCTTCCTAGTTGCACTATGAATAATTCATGGGTGATTTTTTTTAAGATACGTATACCCATATTTTAGGGGTTACCCCTTCATTCTTAGGTTAATGGGTACATGGAATATGGATGAATCAACCATTTATCCCCTCCATCTCCCCAATTTCCTTACCCATGGTGGGGGATGGATTTTTATGTGATTTGATGATGATTCTGAGTGCATTTATCCTCCTCTTATTTTATTCTTGGTTTCCCATTGTTATCCATTAATTTTGGTACAATTTACTCTAGGTTTATAGTGTTTATTATATCGTAGAAAGGTGGAATTGAGTAAGGATGATGGGGATTTCATTTTAAGTGGCAAGAGGAGATACCATAAGGTTAACCACACATCGTTGAATGTTATTTGGGTAAAGTGGAATTTCCCAATGAGTTTTTTTATGAATATTATTATTTGTATTAATTAAATAATTAATTATAATTAATTATAATTAATAAATTTTATGATACAGCATGTGATAGGTGTTCATGAGAGTGGTTAGGCTTGACTAAGGTGGTGTAGAGCCTAGCTTGGGTGGTAACTCCTTTATGGAGGTGGTTTCCCCTATGATACAATTTTTTGTGAATGTTTATTTATGATTTTACATGCCTAAAAAACTACATGGGCTTGTGTATAGTGAATAGGGACTAAGAGTGACTTGGGTAAGAGAGGTAGGGGTGGCATTGAGCCTCTTTGAGCTAGTATAAGTGCCTTTTAGTGCTTAATCAAATTGGGATCGTTCGGTGACCATGTCACCAAGTGGAGAAGTTGTTTGTTAAGATGTTATGATTTATTATTATAGTATCATTTTATGAGTGGTGACAAGGGATATCCTAGGTTGGGATCATAAGGATAGTGTGAAATAATGAGAGTTTGGGGACCAAGTGATGATAAGTGAGATGGCCATAAATCTTGTAAGTGAATAAGAACTCCCACATGAAGTTAAAGGAGAGTCTTAGTGTTTGAGGAAAGTAAGATAAGTCCTTTGGGACATTATGTGTTTCACTAAGAGTGGTTTCCAATAAAGGATGGGTTGAGATATATCCATTACGGGATATGATATGATACCTTGTTGGGGTCATGTGAATTGTTTAGGACTAGGCATTATGTTGTCAATGTGATTTGTATGGGATAACTAGGGGAAATCTCTAGGTATCTGTACCAAGAGTAATGAACTTGTACTGAGACTCAAGGTCCGAGTCAGAGGAGACCATGGTTGGTGGTATCATTGAGGGGTTATAGACGTGAGAGGCTATCATCGATTGGAGACCATGATGGGTCTATAGGATCCAGTTGATGCCTCAACAGGCAAGATAAGATGTTCTTTGTGATGAGATGCTAAGTCTCAAGAGACTATCACCTTGTAATTAGTATTTGAAATATGTGATGAGTAGTAGAAACTATGTGTTATAGCATATTTGTGCTTGTGAAAGGAGAAATACCAAGTGGGGGAGAGGTATCTTCAGGATTGGTCTCTCTATGAGTGATATGGGACTAGTTGTACTATCATGTGTGAGACAAAGTACTCACTTTCTTGAATTAGTACCTTTACTTGAGTATCATTGGGTCGGGATAGAGTAACATTCTTTGAGTAGTATTGGATTGTATTAGTGAACCGCCCAGAATGAGAGGTTTGGGTCGTGATGTGATGTGAGTCATGGGTGATGGACTCTACCTTAAGTGATAAGGTATTGGGTTGAGATTTTGACATGGGACCTTACCTTGTCCCTTCAGGTAGTGGGTTGAGGTCTTGGATTCACCTACACTGAGTCTTCGGGTATGGGATAGATGCATGTTCAATATCTTTAGGAGAGGGGAAGCATTGGATTCTAGCATGGAACTGAACTAGGTATGATCAAGTGTCATGGTGTCCTAGTTAGTACATGTTGAATTGATGCACATAGATTCATGGTGACCTGGTTAGCACACGACATCCAATATTTTTTCATGACAGTTTTATTTATAATCTCTTAAATAAATAAATATGATGGTTTATATTAGGTCCACTTAGTGAGACCCTACTAATATGTACTTCTCACACTCTTTATGGTAACTTTAGTGTGTATGGGGTCCTTATGTCTACTTTCAGGTTCAACATAGTTTGTTCAGTAGATCGAGCTGGAGAAACTCAAAAGGGTTATAGTGAGTGGTTTGTTTCGAGTCAAAGGGATGAAATTAAAGTCATTTTTTTTATTCTTTTTTTATTTGTTTATGTGATCCCCCCAGTGGGTGATCAGTTTTATTGTATAATAGTATGATTCTGCATGAAATTTTTTATAACATTATTTTTTCTTAATTATGTGTACTCGGATTATATGTTGTGGATTTTTTGGTTATTTTACACTATTTTATTACTTTTATTTGAGTTCATAGTCTCATCATAATAGGGACTAAGACATTTCCACTAGTTTTCAACCTCTATCATATGGGGAGTCACACTTGAGGTTACATAGCACACTGATTCAAGGTGCTTCCAAGTGGTCAGTGGACCTGAGCATTGTAAAATATTTTCAGATCTTTAGTTTTTGTCTAACTATTTTTGGAGATGGTAGAATAGTGATATAGTAATATATATGATCTTTTGATGGACCTTGTACTGGTTTTTCATAAACTCATTTCCAGTGGGATGTCCTAGTTACCATGGGTACGAGACTGTGGTTATTTCTTTACTTTATTATGTTCAATATTTTTATTGAATATGACGTGTCTATCAGAGATTTTATTTTGTGGTTTTTGGATCTTGTTCTATATTTAAGAGGTCTATGTTCATGCATCGTGTTTTTGATATAGTATTCAAATGACATACTCATGTTTGTGTGTGATTTATTTCACTAAAAACATGGTTTAGTTGTTAAAGTGTCAATAACAAGTTATATAACATTTTACCATATAACTTTTTAGTGGTATTCTACTCAATTGAACTATAGTATATTCTCTAATGAAATGTAAAGTGTATTTATGCTGAGTACCTTCTCTGGTGATGGTTATATGGTCCCTTTGTGCAAGTTATATATAGAGACACTTAGTGAGTTAGTGTAGGAATTTAATGCATATAAAGTGATTTTAGGATGAGACCGAGTTCCCATGAGGATAGGGTATGGATATTCAAAGTGTTAGAAAAAACTAATATGGTGTTTTACTATATAGATTCTTAATGGAATTCTACTTAACCAAACCAGGTGGATGCAGATACCCTGAGAGGGTTGAGGAAAGGCATGTGAAATGCATTGTGTGTGGTGTTAAGGTTGTGTTTTGGGAGGGTATGATTAGTTGGATATATGGACTTATTATTTTGGATGTTTATTTGGGTATAATGGAGTGAGTGTGGTTGGACTCATGTGGTTCTAAGATGACATTCTTGTGGATGGTGATCGACAGTTATCATTGGCATGCATGAGATTCCTCGAGAAAATAACCAAATCTAACATTCATGTTGAGAATGGTCAATACGTTGGGAAAGTTAACCTATGTTAGATGAGACACAACTCATGGTAGTGTGAGTGGGGATGTGTGATTGGGTTTAATAGTAGTGTGGAGGGTGATCTTAATAGGTGAGGCAATAGAAAAAATTGGTATGTCTTTTAGGGAACCCTTTGGATTCAGGTGAGATCAACTAGGATCACAGGTGACAACCTATGAGATAGTTCTTGGTGGACCACTATTATTAAGTAGTAGAGTGTTCATTATCATGGAATTTTGAGTTAAATCCCCATTATACAAGGGAAGTTGTGTGATTGGTATGTGAGTTTCCAGGTTGTTTTATGGATCATTTAGCAGGTTATGTGTGAGTTTGTCAAGAATTTTTTGGGTTGTAGATAAACCTGAGTGATTCGGTGGTGGGCGTGAGGTGGTGGTATGTGTTAGGTACTGATTTAATAGGGTTATAGTCCTTTATAGTTTCCATATTGGATGGGATAGCATGGATTAGGAGGATTACCATGCATGTAATGTTGATACCTGATTGGATCGACATTTGAGGAATAGTTTAAGGGAATTCATATTGTGGGGAGTGAACCACTAGTCATCCAAGGACATGATACACATTTTGAGTGGATTTTTTAATGGTTAATATGGTGTTCCTAGTGGTCCAAGATTGAGTGAAATATGGTGTTTCTTACAGACGCTCAGGTATGAGTGGTTTGGTCACATCTAGCCATTGAATTCGATAATGGAAGAGTGTGTGCCTTGGAGAATGGGAATTTGGGTTCTTATGGGTGATGATAATGATACTCCTATAGTTGGGATCATTGTATAGGTAATATAGGTTCAACCATCATGTCGAAAGGGTTATGTTTTTCATGAGACCAGTTAGAGATATGGTTGAGGTTGCATTGGGATAATGATGTTCAAGGAGATCCGATGCAATCTAGTTCCTTAGTAAATACCATAATGCTGATTTGAATGTGTGGTTAGTTGGATTAAGTGTATTTCCATCTAGATCATCGCGTATTTTATGTAATATAAGTGTGATTCATATTGAAGGTATGTTGGTTCTTTACATGATAATATGATGGATGGTGGGGTTGGTGGTGATCCAACCATGGAAAGACACCAACAGTCAGGTTTATACTTCATTGTGGGAAGTTGTAAAATCATAGGATTCCATCATATGTTGAAGAATCATGCTTAGTAAATGTGGTGTGGCGGTACATCAGTATGGATGTCCAATAATTTTTGGTAAATTACAATTATAGGAGCATCATAGGCTTCATAAGTAATCAGTTGAAGACATCATAGTGTCTTAAGGTAGATGGGGTTGTTGTGAATTATCTTATGGTTGGCACTGGGGATGCACGGGCGACTCAACATATGTTTAATTGTTCTCTTTAGTACTGGGAGTTTCACAATGTATTATTGTTTGGTTTTCAGAGATAGAATGTGGAGAATCCTTAATGAATTAGAAATCAGGGTAGGTTGGGTTTGTTAGTTGGAAGACTATTGAAGCTACTTGAGGATGAGAATAATTATCATGGGGATTTTTTAATGACCCATTATGTTACGTGTTGTAAAATTATTTGGAAATTCAGTTTTTCGATCTAGAGTAGGGGTCATTATAATAATTGGGATTCAGATCAGAAATATGGGTATTAAAACATCTCAAGGACATGTTTTTTTATGATGAATTCGGCATGGGTGATGGTTTGAGTTCATGGTAGGGAATAATAAAGGATCATAGGCCTTGATTAAGTATTTCAACTATAGTTGTCCACACCATAATGAATAGTATTAGGGAACTCGAATCATGGAGGCAAGAGGGTGCGTTACAATTTTTGAGAACCTTGAGGTGGTTCTACTATGGGGCATGTCGTATCACAACCCCATGCATTGTGTCATGATAGGTTTCAAGTTGAGGGTGTTACCTTTACCTTGGATGGCCACACTGCAATTATGACAACCCAAATTTTTCTTACATGACTATTAAATCATTTTTTAGATAAATAACATAATAGTGATATAATCCAGGATCCAATAGTTTAGTATCTTGGGAAAATTAGGCTCATATATCACTTGTACATAATAAAACTATATCATTATTTAAATCCTTTTTATCTAACCCCATAAAATATATCAATATTTCCTTAGTACATGTAATCACCTAAGGATATACATCAATGAAATGGGTGTGCTAAAATCCTAGTAATGGTAAGAATGAAATAGGAGGAATAAGGGACATGAATCAATAATGCATGGGTGTGCATAATAATATCATAAGAATAGGATCATTATGAAAATCATGATGTAAAAATTGATAAAGGTATGGAATGTGACATATTCATAGTAAAGAAACATCATAACATAGTGGTCAAATAACACACATAGTTGTAAACAAATATAGAATCATATTTATGCATAACATATGTTCATAAACTATAACATCAAAATTTTGATCAAAGGTAGTGTCATATTCAGGAATAATACATATGATATCATGAGATATATCACATTTACCAATTCATTGGTGGGATATATAATTATGGTCTTGCATGTTATATCATAAAACACTTATAATCATGCATTCCACATAGAAGGTTAACATATAACAATCGTAGTCATAAAATATACTCATGGAAATGAATGGGTTACATAAATGATTCCATATTTCATACATCATAGAATAGGATTTGGGGTTCACAAATGAATAAGGCAGATTATTCTTTCAAATAAAATATCACTATTATTTTTATAAGAAATAACTCAAGAGGAGTCAAGGATGTGTTTTTAAAAAATAAATAATTTTTGATAAGTATTTTTATTTGGATTTGAAATAATTTTGGAAAGGTAGACACGTATATATCCAAATAAAGATAAGGGAAATAATGTTGAAAGGAAATTTTAATTATATTAAAGGAATATCCATACTAAAAATTATATGAATGAGAACATAACCCAAAAGATAGGGAGTTTGGTTCGAGAATCCCCTTACATTAAATCCCATTTTATTTCTTCACTTTTCTACCTCCTGAATGAAAAACATAGTTTTATTAAAACATGGAACCAAAATTGAATTATGTTCATTTTTTTACTCTTGATCAATTATAATCATTGGATTTTATTCCTTAATTCCATTTATTAAAGGCAAAACATTTTGATATCATATTTTCTTTAAAATATCCAGTCTTATTTCGATTTCACTATTATTGTTCAAGGTCATTTATACATAAGCATAATTAATTATAGAATAATAATATAAATATATTTATACATTTATATATCATAGTTAATTTATTATAACCATCCATAAGAGTGGTAATAAGAAAATAATTGGAAATGTCCTCATTGGTAGTTAACCGACTATTAATGGGACAATTTACAATGAGGTTGTATGAGATATATACTATGTGATTATTTTTATAAATAAATTTTTTATATATATTTAAATTATCAAGATCATGTTACAATTATATTTAATTTTATTAACAATGTTTAAATTATAAAAGAAAAGAAGGATATGGAATTATAAAAGGAAATGAAATAAGAAGAATAAAAGAAATTAATTCTTTCTTGAAGTTGTTACTTTTCTAAGGCCCTTAACATGTAGAAATATTAGATTTTTATTGATTTGTAATTAACCTAATAATGATAAGGGGGTTAGTAGAGGGTATTTGGTCAGATAATTTCTAACATCTTGTCCCTCACCCATTGTCTTGGGAAGAGGTGATGGTGTTACTAAGCATTAGGTGACATCCCCAAGAGACCCAATGCTGGTAATAAATTCAAAGTTCCTTATGAATATTTGGGGGGGGGAATTTTACATTTGAAAGATAAAACATACAAACCCAAAAAAAATAACCAAAAAATATCTATATGATGCATGAGTATAAAATATAACCCAAAACATAGTTGAATAAACAAATTATATCATAGTATAAGAAGAATCCAAAATAAATACTCAGGGAAAAAAAACACAACTTAAATTTACAAGAGACAATAAATTGAAAACATCCAACTTAGTCTAAGATCCAAATCCACATTTCAAGAAATGTAATAACAGTTCGTCACTAAAGAACCGAGATACCTTTCCTTTAACTGTGTCTCAATAGATGATATCTGCAAATACAAAACAATTCCCAAGAAGGGGGGGAGTATTATCTAAATAGGATTTCCCCAATGAGTTCCCAACACATTCCACTAGGAAAAAAGATTTTGGAACATTTATTTAAAATAGTTAAAAATCACTTTAAAATAGTTTATATCAAAGCCAAAAAAATCAAATCAAATTAATTTATTAACTTTTTAAACCATTCCATGTTGTTTGGAATCCCCATAGCCAAGTATCCACACACACCATGCATGCCTGGGTGAAAGTTCCATACACATGAGGGGTATCTCATCTATCTACCAACTCATCGTAAGGTAACCGATACCAAGTTCCCCAATCATACACACCACTTATATAGGGGCTCGTCTAATGAAAATGAACTCACGCTAACCATGTATTCAAATTATCCATGCCAATCCATTCCAACAACATATTTATTAAGTATTTTAAAAAAAAATCCATGTACCAAAACACAATTAGAATTTCAAAATAAAATTTTAAAATTTTTACCAAAGAGAATTTTCCAAAAAAACTCCCACTTTCCATGGTTCCCAAAACCACAATCAAAATGGGATTTTACATCAAATCACACCATGATTTTCCCAAAAACGTTATAGAAAACAATAAATAAATTTAAAAAAACACATGAAGTTATAATAAAATAGTGTATAGATAGAATCCAACTACATCACAATGGTTGGAGAAAATAATGAATAGAACAATGAAACATCAAGATATCATCAAAACTCATGTTGCCTTCACTAGATTCAACAAAATTTCATTATAAACCATTCAGAAAAAAATGATATATCCATAATAAACTAGATCTATGGTCTAAGAGAGAGAAGAATCTATGATATAAGAATAATGGAGAACAAAAACAACTTATCAATGAATTCATTCCTCCAACAAACTTTTATTCACCTAAGGATCACTCTTAGACCAAAGGGGTTAATCTCTCATGCCTTGGGAGAAAATTGAATTTGATTTATGGGATGATTGTGGGAAAAATGAGTGTTTATGGAGATAATTAGGATTAAATATAATTTTTAAGGAGTTTCAACTATATGTATCATGGTTAGGTTTCACAATTTGGAAAACTATGTGCTAACCATGCAGTGTTACTACCTTAAGACAACCCTTTACACGGTTGGATCGCAAAGTAAGACAAACTGTGCATCGACCGTGATTTCCCCCTCTTTTCAAGATGCACAGTTTCTCATAGGAATAATCATGGGTTTTTTAAAATGTGTGAAAACCATGAGGTGATATTCTCCCTCCTTCCATAAGCCACATACTTTCCAAGATGGGTTTCATGGTTTATACTAACCATGATCATACCATGTACCTCCAGAAAAGCCTCCAAAGCATGCCAAAACCCATTTGAACCTCCTGAAACATAACCCAAAGATTATAAATACTTAAAATAAAAAAATAAAGGGTAAATTACCTTAAAATAGGGGTTATAATTTAACCCCGCCATTGGTACTTCCATACTCAGAATGTTAAAAACCCTTGTTGTCCTGGAAGAGTTCGAACCATTTTCTACCATTTCAATTTTTCTCCCCCATGTTTCTTATTAAATTTGACCATGTTTCCATAAAATACACACTATACCAATGATTTTCCCATTCAAGATCTTATTTATTGTATCCAAATTCTATATCATCACTTTAATCAATATAGCATCCGGCTCTAGGTTAATGTGATCCCATCGAATCACATGGTCAAGATCAAGTTGGTACTTATTTAACTAAGATACAAAAAACGCATTATGCACTAAAATGAACCTAGGTGGAAAATACAGTCGATATTCCACCTCACTAACTCATTAAAGTATCTCAAAATGGCTTATGTATTGAGGAGATAACTTTCCCTACTTACAAAAATGATGATACCCAAGCATTATAGATATTATTACTGTAACAACCCGAGATTTTATGAGAATTATTCTTTTTAATTTCATTAATGTCTTGTGTTGTACGCTACACCAAAATTATCTTCTACTATACGTAACACCATATTAGCTTGCAGTATACACAACACTATTCTTGGCTCATGTTACACACAATATCAAGTTCATTTTGTGGAAATTATTCTATGCAACATTAAGTATAGATTTTGTTTAATGTATAAATGAAATAAGTTTTGATTATGTTATACGTAACACCAAACGGAACTTTCACTACACGCAGCCCTGGCTTGGCTTGCATTACACGCAATCAAGACCTTCCTCGATAGCGTGTGTAGTACGCAATACCGAGTTTCACTAAACGAGATATTATTATAATATTATTATGAACTAGCCGTTATGAATAGTAATAACCACTTTTTGAAATTTTAAAAATTTTATATTTCAAAATGGACTTCATTTTTGGATTCGGAATATCAAAATTATCCTAGGGTAAATTTTTGGTATTTTTCTGAAAACTTTCAATTTTTGATGAATAGTGAAAACACTGGGTTACTATTTAAAAACCTACTTTTTATTTAAATAATTATTTATTTAATTTAAATTTATTTTAGGTAAAAAATGATACATAATACCTATATAAGTTCAATTTAATTCATTGGAGTCATTTTATAATAATTTTAGATATATAAAAATTTTATTGAACTTTTCACCTTCTTTTACCCACCTCCTATGAGAATTTGAAAATATACATAAAATTTAATTTTACCGCTTCTGTGAGTGGAATTTCGAAAATCCAAGAGACACGGTTAATATCAAGGAGTAAAATGTGGTTCAATAAGATAAAAATAATTTTTGGTGAATAGTAACTTTTTACTTTTATTTACCACGGTTAAAAGTAAATAGGGTAATTAAGGGTAAAAATGATATTATTATTACCCTAACACATGTACTAATTCTATTGGATAAGTTTAATTCGACCAAAAAAACCTTAGGAATAAAATATTACCCTTTAGGTCCACTTGGATTAGATTAGGATATTTATTATTATTTTATTTAAAGAATAGTTAAAAGAGTTAAAATCAAAGTTTAATAACAAAAACATTTTTAATATAGGGTTATACATAATATAAATTCAACTGTAAATATTAATTAGAAAGATAAAAATATTTCCTACATAATGGTATTTTATTTATAATTTTTAGACATTAAATAATTTAATTTATTTATGACACAATGATGATACAGTAATTACCTTATTAATGAAATATTAACATAATTGATGTTATAAATACCCAAATAAATGTAATTTGAGACTTTTTAGGAATTTCACTAATTTTATAGGGTAATAAGACATGTTAGTATTGATTAAATTAACTTTCTTCGAACTAATCGTGATTTTATGATTTTCAATAAAATCAATTACCAAATAGTGTCAAAATTGACATAAAATAGTTTTTAAAACAAATATTATATTATTAATTGTTATTTTATTTCTAAAAATATAAGGTTAGGCCAAATGACTTATATAAGGTTATATATATTAATAATTAACCACTTGGGATTCGTTTGGCTTGTTATAGTAAGTTTATTAACCATATAGTGTAAGAAAACAAGAAGACACGGTAAAAGTTAAATTATTTAACTTAGAGTTAAATCTAAATGATAAGGTTAAAATAGTTACCTAAACTTGTCTAAAACCTATTGGTTGAGATTATTTCTACCCATACCCACTTTAGATTCGAAATAAATCAATTTGGAGCTATTATACACCTAATATGACTTTATTATAAAATAATATTTTAATTTTTTCCTAAGGTGCCCCTCTCCTCCCTTATAAAAGGGCACCTCCTCCCTCTTCTCTTTACATAATTTTGAGCCATCAAGCTCGTAAAAACCCTGAATATTTCCCTTCTCAACTTCCCTAGAAACATTATAGAGGTTCTGGTCTCCTCAAAAGACAAACTCTAGTTCTTTAAGAGGAAGCTTAAAGGAGGTGCGTCGAAGAAGAGGTAATCTCTTCTACCGATTATTTCAAGTTTTCTTTCTTCTTCAACTTCTTCTTCTTTAGTTGTTTCATTATAAAGTAATAACATAAGTATAAATAATATAATGATATGTTATTATAAATATGAAACAACCCCATTTCACCTTCTATACATCCTACAGAAAACGAAATCACCGTGCGTGCGTACGTACGGAATACCGTCTCCACGCCGTGGTGTAATCTGTTTTTCCACGACCACCTTACTTGGATGGGTATAATGGTGTAAATAATAACTATATATAGTTATTATAACATCATACTGATTCTGAGATATTATATAATCCACTCCAATTCAATTAAATAATTTTGGGAACAATATCATCGCACGTGCGTACGTACGGATTACCGTCTCCATGAAGCGATGAGATTCATTCTCCATGTTAACCACTCAAGAATGATTATAAAGTATATATAATGAATAATTATGAAATATATGACATGATAAATCTAATGGATTTATGTATATATATATTTGTGTGTATCATCTACTTACTTCCATTCAAGTCAATAAGGAAAGCAAAACAGCGTTCATGCGTACGTACGGCTTATCGTCTCCATGAACGGTGTATTTCATTTCATTAATCTATCTATTATATATATATATATACTGAATATATATGATATATAAATCATGATTTACATTCTATAAGTAAGTAAATCATGATATAAGTAATAATAATATCAAGAACAACAAGTCCAAACACGTACGATAAATAATACGATTTTACCCAAAACGATGCTTTAACATGGACTTTACAAAAGAACGGGTAATATAAAGTCATAAATGAACCATATATGATATCATAACAATGAATATTATTTTTTAATAAGTAAATGACATTATTTAAATCATTATATAGGAGGTTTGGATACGTACGAAGCATATCGGACCTAAGGTAAGGGATAACTTTTCCAATCTCGTTTTTATCCAAGATTGTTTATTCGTAAGTATTTACTGGGGTTATATTTATCATCCATGTCCCTATTTTCTAAAAATGTTTTCATATATGTTTAAAGTCATTTTTAACCATTTTTTTATTTTACTATATGGTATGTATGGAATCTTTTTTTTACCATACGAGGTACCTTTTGACTTTTCTAGAAAAAGTACGATAAGAATACTTTTTTTAACTTGTACGGCATGAACGGATTTTTACGGTTTTATAACGCCTTATTTTTATGAATCTTACTCTACAAGTTTTCATGACTATTTTCAAAAAAATCCTTTTCTTTTAAAATTGCATGGCATTTTGTGAAAAGAAAAATATTTTTAAGAAGAAAGGATATTTTCCTCAAGAATTCTTTTCAAGTGTTTTATCAAAACCATTTTCCATCTAAGATGGAATTATTTCATATGTGTATGTTTCAAGTATAATGTATCTAGGGTTTACATGGTTTGATTTTTCTTATGATGAAATTATATCCATTTCTTTTATATGGATTATGTTATTGTGGGATGATGTTTATGGAACCCATTTTATTCATTGGGTTATTATGAATGATGTATGTTTATTTTGTGGCACACGAAAGAATGATTTCATTATGAGATGGGTGGGACCTATATCTCCCTCCAATGCATTGGGTAAATATTTATATCTCATGATATAGACATGGCTGGAATGGCAAGTTAATTTGGTTCAGTGTTACAAGACTAGAACGAGGAGTGAACTCAATTCAGAAAGGGACTTTGTCCACTAAGATGGTCTTAGAAGCAATGCCTTGGATACTATGGAAATAATATCATGTTCTTAATGGTTTTACACAATTACATGTTTTATTCCCATGCTATTTTATCATCATTGATGATCCATTATGATCTATGCCTTACATACTGCCTTGTTTTATGTCATTGCTCAAGATTTTGATGTTTAAATATTATGTTCATGTTTTGAAGTTCAAATGTATATGGTTTGTTTTATTTTCTCCATACTTACCCTTAATGAGCATTTAAGATCACCCTTTATATGTTTTCTTTTCCTCAGGATATAAAGAAAGGTTTTAGGTAAGAAAACAAATGGGTAAGATCTTTATAGGAGATGTTGAAGATCTTTCACCATGATTAGAAGATTATTTTCCGAGTTTCTAAAGACACTAAAATATTACGATCCTTGAGTGTTGGTTTTTGTTATGTATTAAGTATTCCGCAAAAGTAATTTAATGTCTATGTACGTCAAGATTTGGGTCTCTACAATTGGTATCAGAGGAAAGGTTTAGTTAACCTTTGGAAACTAGGATGTGAAAACTTTAGTGAGATCCCTAGAGATATTTCTAAGGTATGTCTAGGGATGTCCCTAAGGTTAAGTATAAGTATAGGTTATAGTCCTAGAATTACGGTAACAATAATATAATTAACCATAAGATGTTATATATTGAAGGTACTCCCCCTTTATTATGTTGTTTTCCCTAGCATGATTTTTGCCTCTCATACTATTCTTTTTGGGTTTTAGACGATGGATGGAACCCGAAGGAACCGTGTTGATCAATGTAATGGACAATGCAATGATTGTCCTCCAGAACAAACCAATTTTATGGGAGATAGAGTGAAAAATATTATTGCTATACTTACACAAGATATGAATCATTCTGGACTTCCAAATGAGAAGAGAAGGGAACAATATTCTATTGAGTCCTTCATGAGGCAACGTCCATCTTCTTTCAGCGGGTCTTCCGATCCACTTGTTGCTGAACAATGGATCAGTACCATTGAAAAGATATTTTCCATACTTCGTTGTTCGGAACATGAAAATTTCATTCTGTCTATTTACCGTTTAGAAGGTGAATCATATCAATGGTGGACTCTAGTTAAGAATACGATGCCCCGAGATGAAATTGAATCCATGGAATGGGATGAGTTTAAGAACTTATTTTTCAATAAGTACTTCCCTCGTATTCTTCAAAAAAAGATGGAAAAGCATTTCCTTGAGCTTAAGCAAAAGAATGATGAATCTGTTGGTATATACGAAGCAAATTTTACAAGTCTTGCAAGGTATGCATCTGGCTTTATCATCCAACCTGAAAGTAAAGTTGATCGATTCTTCAGTGGATTAAAACCAAGTCTTCGAAGGGAATTAGCTATAAGAGACTTCATTAGCTATGAAGAAATTGTGTGTTGTGCTATCAAGGTAGAAATGGAAGTTGGTTTTACATATCCATATCATGGTTTTAACAGGAAACAAAAGATGGAGTTCAAGGAGAAATCTCAGAATAATGGTGAAAATAAGATGAATGTTTCTTTATGCTCAAAGTGTGGAAATAAGCATGGTGGAGATTTTCTTAAAGTGATTAGAAAAATTTTTAAGTGTGGAAAATAAGTTCATTGAGCAGTTGAGTGTCGAAGTAATGGAAAAAGGGTTTCTAATGATGTGAATAAAGAAAAAACTGCAGAAAATTCACCACCAATACTTCAATGCTTCAAGTGCTAGGAAATGGGGCAGTATGCTAATCAATGCCCTAATCCAAGGGTTAATGATGATCAACGTCAGCAACCTCTTAAAGAAAAGGATAAAGGGAATTCACATGCGATCACTATTTGTGATGTTGAGTATGACAATGATGTTGTGTAATGATTAAGTGTTTATGTAATAGGATTTCAAAATAGTATCATGGAATCTCATTTATGGTATCATGAAATTTTGGAATATCTATGTATTGGTTTTCAATAATTATATATTACCGGTAACCATGAAAAGTGATTGAAATTTTTTTGGAAAGAAGATGATATGCGCATAATGAAGGGATAAGGATAAAATAATATGTTTGATAGTATTAATGAGCTCATGACTGATATAAGGACAAAGTGATATCATGGTTTGAGTATATAGAAATTTTTGGATTTTGGTATGTGGAAAGAGTTAACCTTTGACAACACTCATGTTTTCACTAAGGTTAAATGGGTATTCATTTTTCAAAAGAATACATGATTAAGGTATTCACATGTTTGGAATGTGACCAACAAGATATATTGTATGATATATGGGGGATAAATGATGGTATTCACATGCTTGTAATCTGACCTTTCTGGTAATTGTTTTCTTTTTACTATGAGATTGGACAGAAGTATTTTGGATAAGCCTAAAGATTGGAATGAATTAAGTTAGACATAAGATAGTATTGTTTAAGGCTATAACTTTTTTCGATATTATTGCAGGAATGTTATAATAATGTAGTTTTAGAAAAAGGGACAACCTTCAGGACGGGCGACAACTCGTCACGTCGGACAGGGCTGTGGGAATCGAACCCACAACCGACGTGTGACAGGCCTTTATCACCTACCACTGGCCTACAGGAAGTCCCTGGTTAGTATAAACTAGTTTTATTTTATTAAGTGGTATGATAGATGAAGTATAAGTCCATTTTAGGAACCATATATGATTAATCTTGTCATATATGGACTTATAACTTTTGCTAACCTTATGTTTGAGACAGATGGAATGACCTATCATTCTATCGCATGATCTGCTAACACTTCATGGAAGAAAAATTCAACTTCATTTCTTTAAGAGATGAAGTGGAAATTGTTCAAGGCACAAATAACAGTGAGATTTTACCAAAATCAAGTAAGTATTTCTTCTATTTCAAAATTTTCAACTTTATGGAAATGATATTGAAAACCAAAAATGTTTTCCTAATGCTCTTATATCTGATGAATCATATGGTACCTTATATCATCACAAATTTATGACTTTGTGATTGTTGGATTTTTCATAGCCATGTTCTCTACCACTCTCCATCAGAACTTGATGGTTAGATTTCTCTTCCATATCCATATTTTCACCTATGTTATCCTATGTGGAAACCCAGTGATGAGTTAATTTGGGTGACCGTTATGTTTCATACTTCACTTTTTAAAATTAAGTTTTAGTATTCCTTTTTACGATGTGGGTTTATATGAAAGAAACTTTCAATTAGTAAACCATTTATAACCCCGATGAATTTCGAGGGAGAAATTCATTTTTAATGGGGGTAGAATGTATCAACCCGAGATTTTATGAGAATTATTCTTTTTAATTTCATTGATGTCTTGTGTTGTACGCTACTCCAAAATTTTCTTGTACTATACGCAACACCGTATTAGCTTGCAGTATACACAACACTATTCTTGGCTCGTGTTACACGCAATATCAAGTTCGTTTTGTGGAAATTATTCTATGCAACATGAAGTATAGATTTTGTTTAATGTATAAATGAAATAAGTTTTGATTATGTTATACGCAACACCAAACTGAGTTTTCACTGCACGTAACCCTGACTTGGCTTGAATTACACGCAATCAAGACCTTCCTCGATAGCATGTGTAGTACGCAATACCGAGTTTCACTAAACGAGATATTATTATAATATTATTATGAACTAGTCGTTATGAATAGTAATAACCAATTTTTTAAATTTTATAAATTTTATATTTCAAAATGGTCTTCATTTTTGGATTTGGAATATCAAAATTATCCTAGGGTAAATTTTTGGTATTTTTCTGAAAACTTTCAATTTTTGATGAATAGTGAAAACACTGGGTTACTATTTAAAAACCGACTTTTTATTTAAATAATTATTTATTTTATTTAAATTTATTTTAGGTAAAAATTGATACATAATACCTATATAAGTTCAATGTAATTCATTGGATTCATTTTATAATAATTTTAGATATATAAAAATTTTATTGAACTTTTCACCGTCTTTTACCCACCTCCTAGGAGAATTTGAAAATTTACATAAAACTTAATTTTACCGCTTCTGTGAGTGGAATTTTGAAAATCTGAGCGACACGGTTAATATCAAGGATTAAAATGTGGTTCAATAAGATAAAAATAATTTTTGGTGAATAGTAACTTTTTACTTTTATTTACCACGGTTAAAAGTAAATAGGGTAATTAAGGGTAAAAATGATATTATTATTACCCTAACACATGTCCTAATTCTATTGGATAAGTTTAATTCGACCAAAAAAAACCTTAGGAATAAAATATTACCCTTTAGGTCCACTTGGATTAGATTAGGACATTTATTATTATTTTATTTAAAGAATAGTTAAAAGAGTTAAAATCAAAGTTTAATAACTAAAACATTTTTAATATAGGGTTATACATAAGATAAATTAGACTATAAATATTAATTAGAAAGATAAAAATATTTCCTATATAATGGTATTTTATTTATAATTTTTAGACATTAAATAATTTAATTTATTTATGACACAATGATTATGCAGTAATTACCTTATTAATGAAATATTAACATAATTGATGTTATAAATACCCAAATAAATGTAATTTAAGACTTTTTATGAATTAAATTAATTTTTTAGGTCAATATTACATGTTAGTATTGATTAAATTAATGTTTTTCGAACTAATCATGCTTTTATGATTTTCACTAAAATCAATTACCAAATAGTGTCAAAATTGACATAAAATAGTTTTTAAAACAAATATTATATTATTAATTGTTATTTTATTTCTAAAAATATAAGGTTCAGCCAAATGACTTATATAAGGTTATATATATTAATAATGAACAACTTGGGATTCTTTTGGATTTTTATAGTAAGTTTATTAACCATATAGTGTAAGAAAAGAAGAAGACACGGTAAAAGTTAAATTATTTAACTTAGAGTTAAATATAAATGATAAGGTTAAAATAGTAATCTAAACTTGTCTAAAACCTATTGGTTGAGAGGATTTCGACCCATCCCCACTTTAGCTTCTAAATAAATCAATTTGGAGCTATTATAAACCTAATATGACTTTATTATAAAATAATATTTTAAGTTTTTTCTAAGGTGCCCCTCTCCTCCCTTATAAAAGGGAACCTCCTCCCTCTTCTATTTACACAATTTTGAGCCTTCAAGCTCGAAAAAAACCTTCCCATTTACCTTCTAAACTTCCCTATAAACATTATATAGGTTATTTTCTCCTCAAAAGACCAACTCTAGTTCCTTAAGGGGAAGCTTAAAGGAGGTGCGTCGAAGAAGAGGTAATCTCTTCTACCGATTCTTTCAAGTTTTCTTTCTTCTTCAAATTATTCTTCTTTAGTTTTTTCATTATAAAGTAATAACATAAGTATAACTAATATACTGATATGTTATTATAAATATGAAACAACCCCATTTCACCTTCTATCCATCCTACAGAAAACGAAATCACCGCGCGTGCGTACGTACGGAATATCGTTTCCACGCCGTGGTGTAATCTGTTTTTCCACCACCACCTTACTTGGATGGGTATAATGGTGTAAAGAATAACTATATATAGTTATTATAACATCATACTAATTCTGAGATATTATATCATCCACTCCAATTTAATTCAATAATTTTGGGAACAATATCATCGCTCGTGCGTACGTACGGATTACCCTCTCCACGACTCAATGAGATTCATTCTCCATGTTAACCA
This sequence comes from Viscum album, assembly GCA_963277665.1. NCBI lineage: Eukaryota > Viridiplantae > Streptophyta > Magnoliopsida > Santalales > Viscaceae > Viscum > Viscum album. The sequence goes on from OY728121.1 coordinate 1,391,831,429, forward strand.
CTCAAGAATGATTATAAAGTATATATAATGAATAATAACAAAATATATGACATGATAAAGATACTATATTTATGTATATATATGTGTGTGTGTGTGTGTGTGTCATCTAATTACTTCCATTCAAGTCAATAAGGAAAGGAAAACCGCGTTCATGCGTACGTACGGATTACCGTCTCCATGAACGGTGTATTTCATTTTATTCATCTATCTATTATATATATATTTATATACTGAATATATATGATATATAAATCATGATTTAGATTCTGGAAGTAATTAAATCATGATATAAGTAATAATATTATCAAGAACAACAATTCCAAACACGTACGATAAATAATACAATTTTACCCAAAACGCTGCTTTAACATGGAATTTACAAAAGAACGGGTAATATAAAGTCATAAGTGAACCATATATGATATCATAACAGTTAAAATGATTCTGTAATAAGTAAATGACATTATTTAAATCATTATACAGGAGGTTCAGATACGTACAAAGCATATCAGACCTAAGGTAAGGGATAACTTTTCCAATCTCGTTTTTATCCGAGATTGTTTATTCGTAAGTATTTACTGAGGTTATATTTATCACCCATGTCCTTGTTTTCTAAAAATGGTTTCATGTATTTTTAAAGTCATTTTTAACCATTTTTGACTTTTACTACATGGTATGTAAGGAATATTTTTTTTACCATACGAGGTACTTTTTGACTTTTATGGAAAAAGTACGAGAAGAATGTTTTTTAACTTATACGGCATGAACGGATTTTTACAATTTTATAACGCCTTATTTTTATGAAGCTTACTCTACAATATTTCATGACTAATTTCAAAAAAATCCTTTTCTTTTAAAATTGTGTGGCATTTTTTGAGAAGAAAAATACTTTTAAGAAGAAAGGATATTTTCCTCAAGAATTCTTTTCAAATGTTTTATCAAAACCATTTTCCATCTAAGATGACATTATTTCATATGTGTATGTTTCAAGTATAATGTATCTATGGTTTACATGGTTTGATTTTTCTTATGATGAAATGATATCCATTTCTTTTATATGAATTATGTTATTATGGGATGATTTGTATGAAACCCATTTTATTCATTGGGTTATTATGAATGATGTATGTTTATTTTGTGGCACACGAAAGAATGATTTCATTATGAGATGGGTGGGACCTATATCTCCCTCTAATGAATTGGGTAAATATTTATATCTCATGAGATATACATGGCTGGAATGGCAAGTTAATCTGATTCAGTGTTGTAGGGCTAGAACGAGGAGTGATCTCGATTCAGAAAGGGACTTTGTCCAATAAGAAGGTCTTGGCAGAATTTCCTTGGCTACTATGGAAATAATATCATGTTCTTAATGGTTTTCCACAATTACACGTTTTATTCCCATGCTATTTTATCATGATTGATGACCCATTATGATCTATGCCTTACATACTACCATGTTTTATGTCATTGCTCGAGATTTTTATGTTTAAATATTATGTTTATGTTTTGAAGTTCAAATGTATATGGTTTGTTTTATTTTCTCCATGTTTACCCTTACTGAGCATTTGAGATCACCCTTTATATGCTTTATTTTCCCCAGGATATAAAGAAATGTTTTAGGTAAGAAATCAAAAGGGGAAGATCTTTATGGGAGATGTTGAAGATCTTTCACCATGATTAGAAGATTATGTTCCGAGTTTCCAAAGACACTAAACTATTATGATGCTTGAGTATTGGTTTTTGTTATGTATTAAGTATTCTGCAAAAGTAATTTAATGTCTATGTATGTCAAGCTTTGGGTCTCTACAATTACCTAATCACTCAAATCAAACAACAACGGTCATCAACAATGATCCACATATGATTTATAATGAATCTGAGTTGTCTCTATTCTCTTTATGGTTAGCTGAATCATCTATATTTTCTCTTTCGCAAGGTTGGGTCCAATTAGTAAAGTCTCACTAGTTTCCACCCAAAAATGTGGAAAAATATAAGGATTCCCATAAAATACTTCCAAAGGATCCAAATGTATCAAGGCCTAATAATTGTTAGTATATAAGAACTCTATTAATGGTAAATTCTTCTCCCATGAGCCACTATAATACATTATACAATCCCTAAGAATTTATTCTAATGTTTTTATTTCCATTCAAACTATCTATCTATTTGAGGATGATAATCCATACTTATAGTCCATTGTGTCTCAAGGGATTTTTGCGATCATTTTCAAAAATTAGACATAAACCAGGGGTCTCTACTGAATACAATCAATACTATAACATCATTTATCTTTAAAATTTCCCAAATTTAGATTTTATACAAGTTGTATAATGAATTAGTTTCAAAAATATGGATGAAATGATCTTACTTCATGAGATGATCCACAATCACCTATATAGAATCATGTATCCTACCCTTCCTTGGTAGACTTGTTACAAAATCCATGGTTATCTACTCTCATTTTCACACGATAAGTAGTAAAGACTGAAACATACCTTCTGGTCATTGGTGATATGCCTTTACATACTAAGAGGTGAGGCATCCCAAAACATACTCCTCCATAACTCTTTTCATCCTAACACACCATAACTATGGTTTCAATGATTTATACATTTTTTTAATCCTAGTGTGAAGAAACCATATCAAATGGTGGTAGGTACTAAGAAGTTTTTTATGACAAGACAAAGGTATTTCTATATGATCTCTAAACCACAACACTGAATTTCCATCCTGTATCTAAGGATGAATGTTATCCCTATCATTGAGTTTTGACCTCATAGAAACATATTTAGGATTAGATGTCTATGATTTTCTAACTTTCTCAACCAAATTAGGAACAAATAAAACTTAAAATAAAACTAAAATGATTCCTTGGTTTAATCAGTCTAGATTTATATATTCTATGACTAAAATTCATTACCACTGGTCTAAAGACTCTTTTTCCAACTGAGCATGTGAATTCATGCTCAATGAATCTACCACATAGTTTCCTTTACCTGATTTATACATAAAATAAAAGTAAATCATATATATATATATTCTATATAACTATGATTTATTAAACTAAAATCAATTTGTGAGAAAAAAATCAAACTCTTTTGATCCATGAACACTATGAATTTCTCACTAAAAATTTAACGATTCCATGTCTTCAAAGAATCGAAAAAAAAATATAATTCAAAATTGTGTGTTGGATAGTTATTCTCATGAAACTATAAATTTCATGATCTATAAACAAAAAAATAATATCCCTACATGAGAAAACATCCCAACTCAGATCTTAATACATCACAATAGACTACATAGCCCTGTCTAAACTCTGGTATCCTAAGGATAGGTGAAGATGTAATTCTAACCTTATGTTCTTCAAAGGATTTATGACATTGATCATTTCGTTGGAAATGAAATCCTTTTCATATAAAATCTATCATTAGTGATGCCATATGTAAAAAATAACATAAAAAACTTATATATTATCCTACTAATCCAAGGAAAAAATGTATCTGAAAGGCATTATTTAGTTGTTTCCAATAGATAAAAACATATATCTTTTGAATATCTGTTGAAACAAATTTTTTAGAAATGAAATGTACAAGGAAATGTAACTCTTGTATCTATAAATCACACATTGATAACGTGTCATATAGATGATGTTCCCACAAGATACCCAACACTATCACCAAGTGTTTCTCATGATCCACTTTTGTCTAAGAATATATACTAGTATATCATCAACAAACAATACCACAAAAGAATCCAAATATCACTAAAATATTTTATTCAACAATTCCACAAATACATATGGTTGATTCATGAGTCCAAAAGGTATAAATACATACTCGTATTGTCCATATCTACTTTTTTAATGTTTCTTCAGAATATCCTCCTTCTAAAAATGTAATTGGTGATTCTGAAATGAAATTAAACTTTAAAGTACCACTGGGTTCCACTAAATTTATTGAATAAATCATAAATTCGTGTAAGAGGATACAGATTCTTTATTGTAACTTGTTTAAGGTTATAATAAACTACACAGTTTCAAAGATTTATATCCTCCTTCTTTACAAAAAGAATATGTGCTGCACATGGAGATGTACTCGGTCAAATGAACACTTTATTTTCCAACTCTTTCAACTGAAATTTTATTTTCCTCATTTCTATTGGTGCTATATGATAATACATATGTGATATAGGACCAGTACCAAGTAGGATATTAATCATAAACTTCACTTCTATTTGGGTAATAAACCCTAATAATTTTTTGGGGAAAACTTCAAGAACCTGATAAAAATAGTAAGAAAACCTATATTCCCAATATCATCAACATGTTCCAAGGAAATTGCTTCAAACTGATAAGAGATAGTTCTAACCATCGATGCCAAAAATCTAACATTACTAGCCTTTACACCCCAATATCCTCTAAATAGATGCTAGATTCCATCCAAAGATGTGGAACTAACCTTTCAAGAATAATATTCTATGTGGGCCTTGAATGATGTCAACCAATCCTTTCCCAAAATCACGTCATAAACATCCATATAAAGCATAGAGAAACTACAAATAAACCTAACCCCATCAATAATTATGTAATAATATTTACTCATAAATTTTTTACATTCTATTTTACCAAGAGGAGTTTTATGTTTTAAAATAGAATAAATCATATCAACATGAAAACCCATATTATCAACAATGGAAGAAGAAATAAATGAGTGGGGTGTGCCCATATCAAACAAATATTGCATAAGGATATAATTTAAAATAATCATACCTCTTGCCATCAAAGGGATAGATTGAAAGTCCATGATAATTTTTTTATCTTCATACATTTTCTTACTCACTAAACTTTAATTATTATTACCTTGTCTATGATACACTAGTTGAGGAGCCATGGTATTCCAAGAATCACCATGGATTTCTCTATTCTAATTTGATAATTATTCTTCTTCACTCATCTTATTGCAGAATATGATTCCAGATAATCATGATATAACAACCATGTCTTGATGTACATATAAATTACATCATTTTTTTGGAATACTTAAAACATTACATAAATAAACACTCAAAGACCATATTGGTTTAGTACCTTTGGAAACATGGAAACATAAACACCGGTACATGAGTGGGATACATTATATCCCACTAGGTTCTCCAAGACTAGAACCCCTCTCAGACATATCATATATAAAATATATCTTCATAACCTGGGGAAGGAAACATAAAAATGGGTGAGCTCAGATTCTCAATAAGGGTAAAAAGGGAGATATTTAAGCATAAACAAGAGAATAGGGGTATAATAATGTGATCATATCATTATAATATCATACCCTCCATATCAAAGATTGTAAACATGAATTATGGAATAAATAATGGTAGTTAATAATACATGAATCATTAGTAGATAAAGATTATAATCCATAAAAGCATAACACAGGAGTAAGACATGGAATTTGTGGCATACACATAAGCATAAAAAATATTATGTCAAGGATACCTAAAAAATCATTCATAACATGATAGGACTGGTTTAATCAACCATGGACCTTTTTTGTATTATGCTAATAACTCGTGAACCTTCTTATTTTGGGCTTGTGAAACAACCCATGGACCCTATTTCTTTCAGGTTTCAGATACAACCTATATACCCTCTTACTTTTAGGCTTGGTCTACAACCTGTGTACCATCTAATATTCAGGATTGGGCTATAACCTGTGTACCATCTTTTATTCAGGATTGGGCTACCATTTATCATTACCCAATGCATTATAGGGAGATATAGGTCCCAACCATCACATAATAAAATCATGTATGCATGCGCTATAGGATAATAAAACATTCATCATATCATGACCCATAAAAAGAGATGGGTTTCGTAAACATAATATCATAACATATAAAATGAAATGGGTAAAATAAACATTTAATAATATCATAAACTATGGAAAATATATAGGTTTTATAAAAATTTCATCCTATAATATCCCATGAAAGAAATCGGGTTTCATGAGATTTTATCATGGTATTACCCATTGAAGAGAAATGGGTTTAACAAGAATTTATCATGGAATAACCTATTGAAGAGAAATGGGTTTCATAAGCATAAATCAATAAAAACATACATAATTTATAGAAATAACATGAATGGTATCCTAGGATCATCTCCCTCGTAAAGCATAAACTATAACCAAGGATTTCATCTTAGATGGAAAATGATTTTGAAAGATCACATGGAACGTAACTTTTATTTTAAAATCACTTTTTAAAACATATAACATTTTCAAAATCCTTTTCCTTGAAAACACATTGAAAAAATATAAATGAATCGTGAATTTTTTTTAAAACATTTTTTGAGAAAAATATCCTTTACAATTTTAAAAAATATATTTTTAAGACATAAACATTTTCTATACCATTTTCCTTGAAAATAACCTTAAAAACTTATAAAGAAGCTTGAAAACATTTTGAAAACATTTTTATTTAAAAATGATTTTAAAACATATAAAATAATATTGAAAATAATTAAAATACTTTTCTTTTAAAAAAGCCTTTGTAAAATATATAAAGGTTGATTTGAAAATCATTTAAAACACTTTTTAAACATAAAACAATTTTTTTAAACTGTTTTATTTGAAAACTATTTTAAAATATAAAAAAATTCATAGAAAATTAGGGAAAATTTTCTTATAAAAAACCCAAGTGTAAAATTACAAAGGAATAATAAATAAAATGAAAGTCATAATGGTGGGTAAGTCTATACATGTCGAACATTCCTTTTTCACCTTAGAAGTTTAGAAAATTGCCTTGATTAGATAATAAAAACAAAATTACTATTAAATATATTTTTTTAAAAATTAATACATTGGTACAAATGTACATTAAAAATAATAGGATAATATTAAAACACTTTTTAAAATGATTTTTTTCAAACATGGGTTTGAAAGAACACTGATTTTCGACCAAAAGGAGAAATAAAGTGATATTTTCAGAAAATATTTTCTTAATTATATTAAATAAAAAATAGTGGAAAAAATGGTACCATTACATGGATGTAACATGAATAACTATAGGGTAAAAAAATTTATAAGATTTCTTGAGATATGGATCATAATATTTCATCAATGGAATCATAATCATAAACAATCTTGATAAATGATGATATTATAGTTGTAAATCATTGTCACTTTGGTTACTTTGAATCATTATAAAATGGAAATAATAACATTAAATGAATATTAATATATAATTAAAATAATTATATTCCAGCTATAACATTTCAAATTCAGTATATACACCTCATAGAAAAATATATGTGCATAACATGGAATGTGTCTAAAAGAAGAAAAATTAAGAGAAAATCCATCCAATGGCCCGAAGGCCTTCATTTTTTTATTGATTTTTGATAATTCACCTTTCAAGGGGTGAGGTGGAACCCTTACAAGGCCCGTAGGCATAAGTATTACATGGCCCCAAATTAAGAGAAAATTACTTTCAGATTTGGTAACTTTTGAAACATAATACCCATGAAATAAAGGTCATAAAATGGATATGTAAATAGAACTAAATTTAATTATAATAATAATATAATACATACTTGGAAAATATACACACCACATTAAATAAATAAGTGGTGAATATGGAATTTATCTCATGGAAATAAAAATTTCGATGAAATTCACTAACCCTAAGTATTAACTTTCTTTGTACACATTAAATCCTCCTGTATAATAAATATAAGTTTATTATAAATCTACCATATTAAAATATTATTATATATAATACCATATATTACTATATTATGACTTTATATTACCTATTTTAAAATAATTCCTTGTCAAAGTAATATTTCGGGTAATAACCACTTTGTTTATCATATGTGTTTTGACTTATTATTCTTGATCCTTTTACTTAGATCACGATTTACTTATTTACATAATTTAAAACATGATGTATATATAACATATATTCTATATAAAAATATTTAATATAATCTATAAAATATATATATATATTAAACTAAATACATTGTTCATGGAGACAGTAGGTTGTACGTATGCATGAACGTTATTTCTATTTTATTTCTGTATTGAAAGAAAGAATGAAAATGAAATATGTATATATATATATATATAATATCATTATAGTTGCATTATTATGTCATATAAATCATATACGTTTACTAAACCCATCCATAATACATTCCATTTAAAGAGTGAATGAATCGCGTCACTTTGAGGAGGTAGTAGTCCACACTTCCACAAATGAAGTTATTGTATTTACACAAAATGGAAAGCATGAAGGTGTGTTTTATATAATAATTCTATAAGAATAAATACATCATAAATATCATATATATAATATAAAAATATAGTTTCCATCATAATTCCCAACCATGATAGGTGGTAAGTAAAAACTAACAACATCGTTTCATGAGGCGGTAGTTCATTATACACAAGAACGATAAGTTTGTTTCCCATTATATGGATGTGTGAGTAAGTGATGGTAGAAAAACTATAATAAAAACATATAAATATATTTAGGATACTGATGTTATTATATAATCATTTAATAAGAAAAATTTATGTGGTGGATAATGAAAATGAAATAATGGATCTTGAGGAAGGATGTTACCTCTTCATTGGGTAACTCCTTTTGGTTTCCACTAAATGGTTTTCTTGGATGGATTTGTTCCTAAATAGAGGCTTAAAAATGAGAGTTATGGATTTTGTTAGATTATTGGAGTATAATTTGGTTGATACAAAGGTATTTTGAGATGTGAAGAAGGGGATGAGGTGGTGTCCTTTTATAAGTGAGGGAGGAGACACACTTGGCATTTTTGAAAACAAGTTAGGTATACCCATGTTTTAACCTAAAAAAGTCATCAAAAACAACAAAAATCAATAATATATGTTATATGGCCTAAATATTTCTATAAAATGGGTGTTGTGCAGGTGGATAGGTCATTTTGGCCATTAAGATTAAGGTTTAGTCCCTTTTTAAGCTTAGTTTTTCCTTAATTGTTGTAATTAATTTTAATCACTTTCAATAATATTTATGGTCAAAAATTAAGTTGATATTATTATACTATAAATATTATACTAATTAAAACATTTTATGTCTATTTTTCTAAATTTAATTTACAGAAGCAGAAAATTAAGTTTAATACCAATCCTGTAGATGTTGGGAGATAACAGGGTTTTAAAGTGAGAATGTTCAAAAGTTCATTAATATTTTATATCTAAATTAAATATAAAAATGATTAAAATAAAAAAAATGGATTAATAAATTTATAATTTAACTATTTTGACTTTAAAACAAAATTAAAATACAATTTAACTATATAAATAAATAATACAAAAAAGCAGTTTTGAATTAAAATTCAGTATTTTTCACTATTCATCCAAAAATGAATTTTCTCAAGAAAATACAAAAAATTCCCCATAAGATAATTTTGACAGTACGAATTAAGAAATGAAGTTTATTTTATCAAATTAAATTTTTAAAATTTTCTAAAATTAATTTTATTATTTTTCATAGAAGGACATAAAAAGCACTTCTTTTAAGAAAATAGTATTTTCCAACATATAAAGACTTTACTAAAAAGTGTATGCCCTATTATCAATATAAATTTTTATCAATATAAAAATATTATAAATTATATTTTAAAATTTTTTATTACTACTCATATTATTACCCCATTTAACGATTGTGTTATAAATATACCATTTAAATAATTATAATAATAAAATGTTGTTTTGTAGAAATTAAGTATTGCATGTAATGCAAGCCAAGTTGGTGTTGCATGTAGTGCATGATTAAATTGGTATAGAGTATAACGGAATCCAAAATTATTGATTTAATATAAAATATATATATTCACGGGTGTGTTAAATAAAAAATATCTAAATATTAAATTAACTCAAAAATAATAATTCATAAAATCTCAGGGTGTTACATTCTACACCACTTAAAATGAATTTCACCCTTGAAATTCGTCTGGGTTATTAAAGGTATAATACTTGAAATTTCCATTCATAGAAACTCACATCATAAAAATTAATACTAAAAATTCATTTAAAATGGGATTTTGTAGACATAACGGTTACCCAAAGTAACACATAACTAGGTTTCCACATAGGAGAACATTGGTGGAAAGTGAAAATATGGACTTAGAGGAAAAGTGTAAATATTTATAGGGAGTGATTGAGGTCATAAATCACAAAAAAAAAGTGAATGGTCAATGGAATGTTGAAGGCCAAAAATTCAAAAAAATGATGATTTAAAAGGCCATTAGTTCAAAAAAAATAAGGTATTAGGACAATATTTAACTTCTAGATCGTTTTCCTAAAGTTGAAGAATTTTCATCAAAAGATATACTTTCATGATTTCCTGAAAACCTCGCCCTTTTTTATTTTATGATAAATTTTCACTTCATCTATTATTTTATGAAATTAAGGTGAATTTATCATTCTTGAATCATTATAAGATCATGATATCCATAAATAAAATTATTGGTTATTCCATCCATCACAACACAAAGGTAATCACAAGTTACTTTGAATGGCCCAAAGGCCTTCTATTTTTATTCATTTTTTGATAATCCCCCTTTTAAGGTTTGAAGGGGGACCCTAACATGTCCCAGAGGATTTGTAACATTTCATGACCCGAAGGTCTTAGAGGAATTCATTTAGACTGTAAATACTTGGAACTTCCCCTCCCCAGCATATACATCATATTGTCAGCTCTCCACCTTCGCATGGCTATTCGGCTAGGCTAGTTGTGCATGTATAGGCTAGTCTTAATGGAAATTTTTATACCCTTTCATTCTTCCAAATCCATTATCTCTTCTCTGGTGAATGCACCTACTCTGAATCCTCATTTAGATCCAGCTCCTAGTAGATTTTTCCAGGTCTATTTAAGTACAATTTCATGTGGCCCGAAGGCTTCGAGGTGACCCAAAGGCCTTTAGGTGGCCTAAATTCCTTGAGGTGTCCTGAAATCCTTACTGGACCGAAGGCCTTGGGTGGACCTAAGTCCTTTAAGTACTCAAGGATAAAACAAGTGGCTCAAAATCCAAAACATATGAATAGTTATTGCTGCTATAGTACCGAATGGTAGATGATACAGTACCTATTATAGTGCCTACTATAGTACTACAAAAATAACCCAGAAATATGTATGTGCCCGGATTTTATCTCATGTCTCTTGGATTCACTTACAGAGTCCTCACTAATTAGGATGAGGCTCTTATGCTAAAGGTGATCACAAGTTATTGAATATACATAAATGCACATATGGAAATATAATACATTAATCTCAAAAACATCATCTATAGTTTAACATAAATCATTCAATAAATGGTTAACCTTATAACCCTTTATGAAGATTAAAATCAAAAAAAAATAGAAAGAAAGCCACTATATCATCTTGACAATGATCCCACATATATCTTAAAGTATCTCTTGGTTGTCACATTACAAAAATATGAATATCCTTATCATATAATATATTGAAACATAGTAATAACCAAAATTACCAAAAATACTCTTAAAAATATACATGATTCCTTATTCCAAAGATTACTAGATATATTCCTTAAATATAACAAGTTTTAAACTTCATCCATGATAACATAGAAAACTTTTTCAAAAAATCCTTTATCTGTTCTGAGGTAATCGGTACCTTCCAATTACTTATTCATTTAAAATATATCTTCATCCAAACATCACTATCTCAACATCATGAATAAATTCAGGGTTAACTTCCCTTAATCAAAATATCACATTTCCATGAAATCACATTTATACCTCACCAACACCATTCAATAGATCCTTTCAAGTCTTTAATGAAAATCTTATAATGAAAATAGTTATATATTTCATGATTTGTATCACATAATATTTGAATTTTGAAACATAAATACTTCATTCATCCAACTTTCATATCAAACAATGTACTACGGTTTGTCGTCTTATTCCTTAATACCCCTTTCATAAAATATAAAATACGAATCATGTATTAACATTTATTGAAATAAATTTAATCATTCTTGTAATCAATACTATTAAAACAACACATACCATTCATATGTCATTCATGGTGTCTTTATCATCAGTAGAAAAAACATTACTTATACCACCTTGCTGATTATATTTCTGATTCTTCCACTTAGGACATAGATTTTCATAATTCTCATACTTTCCAATTTTAAATAAATCATCAGTTGATAATATGTTAGAGAGGGGGAAATATTCCTCTCTATTGTGTTAACTGAACTTTTCAGTTTCCCTTTGTAGTTACTTTCATTAGGTACTTATTTTCTATAGTAAAAAATATTCATGTTCCTCTAAGACATTCACATGGGTGCTTCTTCCCACATTCTCAACATGAAAGAAACTAAATATTCTTTCCTCCTTAGTCTCCATTACCCTAACTCTCATCGAACACCTTCCTTATCTTCTTTGGTGAGTTTGAGAGCTGGTTAAGGTACATGTTGTTAATAATGTCCCATGAAAACTAATTAGGAATGATTATAACGTCCTTAACTCAAGTGATCATCCCATTTGACTTCTCATCAGCAAGTTTTCCATCACATTCATCATTAACCCAATTATTTCGGTTTCCCTCCATTGACTTAAACCAAAAGTTATAGTGTAAGAAAGAGTTTTCATAGTGAGGAACCACATAATCATGAAAAAACAATTATAGGATGTCTAAATTATGACACCTTATTTAATATATTAAAACTTATGTTTATCCTAATTTATTCATAGACAAATTATATTTAAATACTTAATTATGGTTCATTAATAGTTTATTAATTTCAAAATAATATCCTCTGGGAGTGTCAAACAAGGTGTGCAGTAAGACCCGTTGTCGTGTAACAGGTTATGATCGAGTTAGGACCAAACCACCTTGTCATAGTTGTTACCCCTAGGTACATTTATTCAATAACCACATCCACTTGTAGTATCTATATAGGGATTTATTTCTAGAAAACCACTCTCTCTATCCTTTACCAATAATACAGTGCATTTTCCAATACTCTTCCTTATCCTTAGACTTATCCTTATACATCCCCTTATAATTCTCACTAATGTTTTCTCATTCTAGTTTCCAAAGGTTGAATAAACCTTTGATCATATACCAAATATAACAACCCAATAGTAACATATATATACATTATATCATTTTTTTGTAATAATTAAAATATTAAACAAGCAAACACCCAATGACTATATTAATTTAGTGCATATTGAATCATAGAAATGTAAACACTATGACATGAGTGAGATATATTGTCTCCCACTAGGTTCTCTAAGAATAGAACCCCTCTTAAAAATATCATACATAAAATATATCTTCATAACTTGGGGAAGGAAATATAAAAAGTGGTGAGATTAGATGCTCAGTAAGGGTAAACATGGGAGGTATATAAGAATAAATATTATCATAGGGGTATTAGAACATGATAATATCATTATAATATCATACCATGCATATCAAATATCATAAACATGAATCATGGAATAAATAATAGTTATTCATAATACATGAATCATAAGGAGATGAAGTGAATAATCCATGAAATCATAACATGGGAGGAAGATATATAATTTTTGGTATACACATAAGAATATAAAATATTATTTCAAGGATACCTATAAAGATCTTTATAACATTATAGTCTTGGGATAATCACCTAGGTACATGCTTCGAGATTGGGATAACAACCAGTGTACCCTCTTATTTCAGGCTTGGGCTATAACCCATGAACCCTATTTCTTTCAAGCTTGGGCTATAACCCTTGTACCCTCTTACTTTCAGTCTTGGGATACAACCTATGTACCATCTTACTTTCAATATCGGGCTAAAACCCCTGTAACTTCTTGTTTTTGGGCTTAGGCTATAACCCATGTACCCTTTGAGCTCATATACCATTTATCATTACCAAATGCATTGGGGGAGATATCGGTCCCACCTGTCACATAATAAAATCATGCATACATGTTCCATAGGATAAAAAAACTTGCATCATATCATGAACCAAAAAAAGATATGGGTTTCATAAACATCATATCATAACCCATTAAATGAAATGGGTATCATAAAAATTAAACATATCATAACCTATGGAAAATATATAGTTTTCATAATCATTTCATCTTAGAATAACTTGTGAAAGGAAGTGGGTTTCATAATCATTTATCATGGTATAACCCATTGAAGAGAAATTGGTTTCATAAAAATTTATCATGGTATAACCCATTGAAGTGAAATGAGTCTCATAAACATCAACCCATAAAAAACATTGAACATTCAGAGAAATAACATGAATGGTCTACTTGGATCATATCCCCAATAAAGCATAAACTATAACCAATTATGTCATCTTAGATGGACTAGGATTTTGAAAAATCACTTGGAACATAACTTTTCGTTGAAAATTAATTTTTAAAACCTATAACATTTTCAAAATAATTTTCCTTGAAAAAAAATTTAAAATATATAATTTAATCATGAAAAATCATTTAAAACATTTATTTATGAAGATATAATTTACTCTTTGAAAAAATGATTTTTAAAACATAAAAAATTTTGAATAACATTTTCCTTAAAAATAACCTTGGAAAATTATAAAGAAGCTTGAAAGCATTTTAACACCTTTTTCTTTGAAAATACTTTGAAAATTTATAAAATAATCATGGAAATCATTGAAATGTTTTTCTTTTAAAACAAACTTTTGAAAACATATAAAGGGAGCTTTGAAAATTAATTAAAACAATTTTTGAAAAAAAAAACTTTTTCTTCAAAAACCCATTTTAAAATCAAAAAACATATTCCAGAATATTAGGAAAAAAATTATTATAAAAAATACCCTTGTAAACTTATAAATGATGTATAATGTAAATTCTGTTCATGATGGTTGGTAAATTCATACAATTTGAACATTTTTTCCACCTTAAAAGTTTAGAAAAGTTCCTTGATCAAAAAATGACAAGAAGATTAATTTTAAAACTGTTTTTTTTTTAAAATTAATTCATGGGTAAAAAATTCCTTTAATAATATTAGGATAGTATTAAAAGTTTTTTTAATTTTTTCAAAAGAACTTGGTTTTTTAATAACATATATTTCAGACCCAAAAGAGAAATAAAGTCAGATTTTCATAAAACATTTTCTTAATTATCATAAGTAATAAAGGGTAGAAAAAATGATACCATTACTTGGATATAACATGAATAAAAATATATTAATAAAATTCATGATATTTATTGAGATATGGATCATAATATTTCATCAATGTAATCATAATCATAAACAGTCATGATAAACGATGAAATTATAGATATAAAAAGTTACCACTTTAGTAACTTTAAATCATAATACAATGGAAAGAAAAAAATTAAATGAATATTAACATAAAATTAAAATAATTATATTATAGATATAATATTTTAAATTAAGTATATAAACCTCATATAAAAATATAGGTGCATAACATGGCATGTGTCTTAAAGAAGGAGAATTGAGACAAAATTACTTTACCGATTTGGTAACTTTTGAAACATAAACCACATGAAATAAAGGTCATAAAATGGATATTTATATACCCATAAATTTAATTATGATAATAATATAATACATCCATGGTAATTATACACACCACACAAAGAAAATTAGTGGTTAATATTGCATGTATCTCATGGAAATAAAAAGTGAGTTGAAATTCCCTTACCTTAAGTATTGACTTTATTTGTATACATTCAATCCTATTGTGTAATAAATATAAGTTTATTTTAAATATACCAAATAACCATATTATTATATCTAATACCATATATGACTCACTTATGACTTTATATTACCCATTTATTAACAATTCCATTTCAAAGTAATGTTTTGGGTAATAACTTTTTTGTTTATTGTATGTGTTTTGACGTGTTATTGTTGATCCTTTTACATAGAACATGATTTACTTATTTACTTAATGTAAAAAATGATTTATATATATCATATATATTCATTATATAAATATTTAAATTAATCTATAAAATATACAAATATTAAAGTAAATACACCGTTCATGGAAATGGTAGGTCATACGTACGCATAAACGCTATTTCTGTTTTATTGTTGTATTGAAAGAAAGTAAGTAAATGAAATATATGTATATATATAATATATAATTAAATTATAATTATTATTTCATTTGTATCATATAAATTTTTTAAACCCATCCTTAATACATTCCATGTAAAGTGTGAATGAATCACATCTGTTTGAGGAGACGGTAGTCCACACTTCCACAAACGAAGTTATCGTATTTATAAAAAATGAAAATAATGAAGGTTTGTTTTATATATTAAATCTAAAAGAATAAATACATCATAAATATCATATAAAAATATATTCTACATCATAATTATCAACCATTAGAGGTGGTAAAGGAAAAATGAACAACACCATTTTGTGAGGCGGTAGTTCACCATACACAAAAGCGATAAGTTCATTACCCATTATACGGATGTGTGTGTAAGCATAGGTCTAACACTTGGAATAAAAAAACATAAATATATTTAGGATAATAATTTTATTATATAATCATGCAATAAGAATAATTTATGTGTTGGATGATGAAAATAAACCAATGGATCTTGAGGAAGGATGTTACATCTTCTTTTGGTAACTCCTTTTGGTTTGCACCAAAGGGATTACTTGGATATATTTATGCCTAAATGGAGGATTCAAGGAGAAATATAGGTATTTTTTAGGATTATTTGATTATATTTTGGGTGATAAAAAGGCCTTAAGTGGTGTGAATAATGGGAATAGATGGTGGCCTTTTATAAGGGAGGGAGGGGACACAGTTGGTATTTTTGAAAACAAGTTAGTTTTACCCACGTTTTTACATAAAAAGGTCATAAAAACCAAAAACACTAAATAATATAAGGTTTATGGATAAAATATTTCCATCCAATGGATTTTTCACAAGTTTCTACATGATTTTGTCTCTTAATTTTATGGTTTAGTCCCTTGTAAAGATTAATTTTTCCTTAATCATTGCAATTAATTTTAATTATTTTCACTCATATTTTTGTTCAAAATTAACATAATATTATTACACTATATATAATATAATTATTACAAAAATTTATGTCCATTTTTCAAAATTTAATTCACATAATCAAAAAAATATGTTTAATGCTAATCCTGTAGATGTGGTGAGAAGATGAGTTTTTAAAGTGAGAATGTTCAAAAATTCAATAAGATTTTATATCCAAATTCAACATAAAAATGAATCAAATAAACTAAATTTGATTAAAATATATATAATTTATCTACTATGACTTTAAAACCAACTTAAAATACAATTTAACTATATAAATAAATTAGATGAAAAACCAGTTTTGAATTTAAATTCAGTATTTTTCACTATTCATCCAAAAAATAAAGTTTCTCATAAAAATCCCAAAAATTCACCCTAAGATAATTTTTATATTATTAATTCATAAATTAATTTTATTTGATAAAATTTAATTTCTAAAATTTTCTAAAATTAATTTTATTATTTTTCATAGAAGGGCATAAAAAGTAGTTCTTTAAAGAAAATAGTATTTTTCAAACATATAAAGACTTTACTTAAACAATTATACCTTGTTATCAATATTATTTATCTATATAAAACCATTATAAATTATATTTAAAAATTAGTTATTACTATTAACATTACTGAGTTTATCTTTTATGTTATAACTATCCCGTTTAAATAATTATAGTAATAAAATATTGTTTCGTACAAATTCTATGTTGTGTGTAACACAAGCCAAGTAAGTGTTTCTTTTAGTGAAAGATTAACTTGGTATAGTGTATGATTTATGAAAAAATTAGTTCTTTTGTATAACAAAATATATATTCTGTGTTGTGTGGAATAAAAAATATTAAATGATTAAATTAATTCGAAAAACATAATTTACAAAATCTCAGGGTGTTACACATGGGATATATCTCTAACACCCAAACATGGAGCACAATGATAATAGCATTGAATATGTATTATCTGGTTGAAATAATGACATGATATATGTGGTGTTTCACAATATTTCTACATATTCACAAAATAACCAAACTGAAAACATTTGTGATTACTCTTCAGTCGAGGAGGAAAATTGTCCAATCCCATGGTCTGATTCTGAGATATACCACCCCCATGGGGTGTCCCTCCTCCTCTTTTTCCAAGAATTGGATTTTACACCTATTCACATAGGAATAAACATGCATCCTCAAAATGTTTTTCTTGGCATTTCTCTTTCTTCCACCATCTCTCTATAAACCATTTTTGTATAATCTATAATATAGAGAACATAAATATTTGAGCGAATTTATGGTTTCAATACCAACTCAAAAATGTGTTCCTTTAAGGATGATCTTGCATTAACTTTCATGGAAATTCATACTAAATTCATTAATTTGTCCACATATTCTATCACTATGAGGTTCTCTTGCTTCAAACTAAATAAGTCCATTGTTCTAGAAAATATAAACATGTGAGGATAGATTTTTTTTGAACAATTCCTAAAAATACTCCAATGCCATGCCTTAGTACAATTTATCATGTACTTTAAATTCCCACCATTGGAATTCCAAATCATACATAATATAATTTTATAAATTCACTTTCAACTCTACTAGTGTACCCAGAAAATTGAAGATTTTATTCACCCTATTCAACCAGACTTCTACTTTTTCTAGTTTAGAATCCCCCAAAAAGATATGTGGATTCATCTTTTGGAATTGAACTAAATAGTTCACTTTTCTTGTTCCATGTTTCATATTAATCTTATCCATGGCCTATAAATCATGGAAAATTATTTAAACTAATTATAGGTTCACCTATTTCTTAGGTGAAACCACAGTTTCAGCAGCCTCTTCTAGTTGGTTTCTACAATGCATACCTGGATCCATTCACTATAACCAGAAACAAAAACTATATTTAATCTCACTTATTATAAATTTAAGTCTTAGAAAACATCAATTTACCACATTTACACATATTACAACCTAAATTTACTCAATTCAACCATCATCAACATTTCAGTCATTTTTTAAAACATTACAACCATATTTTTTAGAATAACCATTTTCTCCTTTTAAAAAAAGACACTTTTTCTATTTCATAAACTATTTTACTAAAAATGAAAAATGTAGTCTTATTTAGAAGTATTACTATCAATTACTATCATGAAACTCTGATTATCTAAACCCAAGATGATGAGGTGGCAACTCATCTAGAAGTGTTTAAAAATTATCATGTAACCAAACTACCTGGTAACATGAATACAAGTATAAATAGGTTAGATATGGATTTTTATGCTCTATATTTCAAGTTATATCAATCTTAATCCTTTCTACCATCCTAAGAGATGGACTAATACCATTGCTACCTCTAATATTGAACAAACTGATACCATTTCCCCTATCAAGGACTGAATAATGGTGATACCATTTGTTCCAAAAATATATTTGGATCGACCAACACTAATACCATTTGTAAAATCACACCCTGATCCCATTAGATTGGGAAGAGACAGTGGTGTTACTAGCCCTTAGGTTATATCCCCATGAAACCAATGGTTGGAAATAAATTCTAAGGTTTTCAATAAAATTTGGGGTTTATTTTCCCTTAAAAATATAAAACTTCTATAACAAAAAAAAATAACAAAAAAATCTATATGATGCATGAGTATATAATATAACTAAAAACATATCCAAACCAACAAACCATATTAGAGTACAAGTATAAAACAAAATACATACTCAAGGAAAACCAAAATACCACAACTCAAACTACCTGGAGAAAATTAATCGGAAACACCCAACCCGCTCCAAACTCTAACTGCACATTTCAAGCCATAGTATCAAGGTGAATCGCTAAATAAATAAGATACCTTTCCTTTACCTATGTACTGATATAATACATCTACGAATGAAAAAAAATGACCAAGAAGGGGGTGATTCTACACTTAGTAGGATTCCTCCAATGACTTCCCAACTCATGCCACTAGGAAAAAACATTTCATTAAATTTATATAAAATTTTTCAAAAACACATTAAAGAAGTTAATATCAATTCAAAAAAAATCAACGAAAACAATTTATCAAGTTCAAAATCCATTCTGTGTTATTTGGAATCCCCATAACCTTATCTCCACATACACCATGCACGCACTAGTGACAATTCCATACTCACGATTGGTCTCTCATCAATCTACCAATTCATCACAACGTAACCAATATCATGTGCCACAATGGAACACTCCCCTTGAATAAGGACACATATAAAGAAAATGAACACACGCCAACCATGTATTCCAAATATCTATGAAAATCAATTACAATAATACATTTCTATCTTTAAAGTATTTCAACAAACCCGTTCCATTTACCAAAACCAAATAATAATTTTAAAATCACTATTTTAAAATTTTTACCAAATTTAATTTTCAAAAAATTCCATGAATTTACATGATTCCCAAAACCAAAATCAAAATGGGAGTTTCCATCTAATCATACCATTATTTTCACAACAATTTTAATAAAAAAGTACTTAAATCCATGACTTTGACTTCTAATCACGTAAAGTTTACAGAGAATCCACCTACCTCACAATGGTTCGTGAAAACAAAGAATAAAAAATGAAACTTCAAAACATAATAAAAAATCGCATTCCCTTCACTTGATCCAATAATAATTCATCACAAAACCATCATAACACATATATCAATCCATAATAGACTAGATGTATGGTTTTTAGAGAGATAAGAACCTAGGATCTAATAATAATGAATCATAATAGGTACTTACCGATGAATCAGGGCCTCCAATTCACTTTGATTCACCTAAGGATCTCTCCTGGACAAAAGGGGATCGTTACTCTATTATTGGGATAAAAAAAGAATTAGATTTATGTGAGAATTAGGGTAAAAAATAGTGTTTGAGGATATAATTAAAATTAGATTCAATTTTTAAGGAGTGAAACCTGTATGTTGCATGGTTAGGTCACATGGTCTAGAAAACTATGTGCCAACCATATGATGATACTTCCTTAATCCAACCCCTAGCACAGTCAGCTCGTATAGTTATAAAAACTACGCACCAATCATGTTTTTCCATATGTTCAAGATTTATAGTTTCTATTGATCATACACATGGTTTGTCCAAAACATGAACCAAACATGTGGAGCTACTATTACTCTTGTCATATGCCACACAGTTTCTTGGATGGGGTGCATGGTTTGTAATAACCATGCTCAAACCATAAACCTTCATAAAATCCCCCAAAGCATGAAAAAATCCCTCCCAAATTCCCTAAACTTAACTCAGTCATTATAATTACTTAAAATAAATAAATAAAGGTTCAATTACTTCAAACTAATGGTTTTACTTATTTATATTTGATAAGTTAGGTAGGATTAGTTTTCTAAGGGAGGGGTGAGGGGTTATTTATACTTTATGAGAAGGGTATTTTAAGGATAATATATTTAATAAATTATTATATACAAGGTAAACCTTTAAATATTAATGGTTTTGAAATTATGAAATATATTTGTGTTAAATAACATGATTTTAATACTTTTAAAAAATTTATAATCTAAATTTATTAGTTTAATCAAAATGAAAGGTGGAAGATGAAAAAATATTATTTAAATGGAATACTTTAGACTTTAGAATTTGGAAAATAAATTTTTTGGGTTTGGGAAAAAATATTTTATTTAAATGACTCATTTATCTCATTAAATATGATTTGGGTAGATCCAACATTTCTATACTTTACTAGTTTATTATAATGTTAGGAATGATGTAATTTAAAATAAACTAGTCATGAAAAACTATACTTTTATAATTCACCTAAAAATTAAATTATTTATGAAAATTACCAAAAAAAATAAACCTTATACAATGTTAGCATTATAATTCTAACATAGTTAATTTTACTTTTTAATATAAAAATTATTATTTTTAAAAAAATACATTAAAATAAATGTTATTTAAAAATGTGATCATAGTTTATTTGAGTTTTTAATCTTGATATTTATTTTATAGAATTATAATATTTATATTTTCTAAATTACTTATGATAAATATTATTTATATTATGTTTTATGTTATCTAAATTAGGTTAAATACCCTAATAGGGGGTGAATCGGTGTATGAAAGATTAAAACCACTACCCCTTCCGATCTTGTTTCGTCGTCAGAGAAAACATTCTTCTCTCCCTTTCCCATAGCAATGTATGAAGAGAATTGAAATCATGCATGAGACACAAAAATTTTACTTTTTTCACCCTCACTAAACCACATGCAAGTAGTATACAATGGTGATGTTCCAATGTACCAAATCCACTAAGGTTCAATACCAAATTACAAGGTTTGGGCACGATCACTTCTCTGCTCAGGCTCATTGCCTTTACAAACTTTAGGGTCAGCTCACAACATTCCCAAGGGCCACTCCCTATGTCTCTTTCTCTAGATCACTACCAGTAAAAAGGATCACTATCTTCCTCTTCCTTTACACACTACTCTATAAGGGTTACACACATAATTTATAGACTTGTAGGTCCCTTTATTTTCATGAATGCACACATCCTTAGTTGTAGATAGATGGTATGTTGAACTCTCTTTTTCACCTGTAGATGAAATACACTTTTCCACATACTATTAGTTTGTGGAAATTACTTTCATGAACTATTTTATTGATTTTGAGAACTTCTATTAATCCTCCAATAATATCCTTGAGACCTCCCCAAACTACATTGCACTGTGTGGTGTGAGTGCTTCATGGACCACCTCTCCATCCGTGAACCGTCTATTCTTTTGTGGACCGCCTCTTCTTTTGTGGACCACCCTGGTTTATGAATACATTTTTATTCCCTATACCTCCTATGCAATGAGTTCCCATTTCCTTTATGGGCTATAGAGCCCCGCAAACTCCTTTCATGGAATTTTTCCCACAAACTACTTCACACTTTGTGAAATCCTTCCGCACGAACTCTTCCCTTTCACGGAATTCTCCCTCACAAACTACATCAGAATTCACTAAATTATTCCCAGATTGATGATCATTTCTAATGAAATTTTTTCTATTTAATGGTATGATTAGGGGTTTTTATATAGGAAAATAGATCCTAAAAAACCATCTAATCAAATTTACCTAAAACTTCTATTATGTACAACCTTCACTATGAACTGTTATGCGGTCCACATAGTGCCCTTGTCCTTTGTAGTGGCCAATGTATTCTATAGAAAAAACCCTTTTCCATCTATAATGATACCCTCAATCAAAAAACGATGAGGCTCCCATGAACAGTTATCCACCCAAAAACTGATTTCATTATGTGGTCCAAATAGTGCATTTATCCTTTACCGTAGCCGAAAATAGCACCCTCATCTACAAAACGTAACATCCTCCATGGTTTCACAAAATTCCTTTACAATCCACAAACTGTATTATTCATGACCCATGAACTCCTTTTCAGTCTTCAAAGAACAAAATCTATGCAGAAATCATTATTTTTCCATAAAACAAACTCCTGATTATGAGACCCAAATTTTTTGAAAACACTGAGAAAATGATCCACCTTAAATATCTCCTTAGGAAATGTCAATCATATTGATTCATGATTTTCTAGATTTTTCAACATACAAAATCACACCAAAAACACTAAAATGGATCCTTGAGGTATTTTTTTCAACAATCTCTCCCTTTTTATTTGTTGACAACTCTTCTCATTTTGATACCCCGTAGATGCTTCTTTCATAATCTACCATTATTCACTTCCAAAAATTCAGATAGCGATAAAACATTTACTCATCACACACTCTAATCCCACATAATATATTCTCAGTATGAGAAACAAGTGTATAATGAAAATTTCACCAATGAATCGCTCTATTCTAAAACCACTCATCTTATTTCATCAAGAACCTCAACTATCGTGATATATAACCTTTGATCGATCACCTTTATAATTGTAATATTTAAAACATCTCCTTCCTCGCTACTCAAACTCCCCTTTCCTCACTTATCCCCCTATCATATTCTCCCCCTATCTTGATTAAGATATTTTCTCCCCTTTTATAGCCATAATCCCCCCTTGTCAATGAACCTGAAGGACACTCCTTTGAGTTCTGAAATAGGGTAAATAAAATAGATTGTCACATCTATGAAAAAATACACCATACCTAAAGGATAGGGGTACCCACATCCATACTTTTTCATGTGTGGGGAGTTGACTGAATTCCCAAAGCTAGTTTATTTCATTCAAATGCTTCTTTCAATAAGGCCTTTTTTCATAATTTCAATAACCTATAGTTTTATAGGCACATACTCAAACTTCACAATACCTTGCTCGACCTTCTCCTTGATAAAATGATAGTTGATTTCAATGTGATTTGTCCTTGAGTGATGGATTTTAATTTTTATGAAATTTATAGCACTTGAATTATCACAATGAATTCTGATTAGAGACTTCACTTCAATTACCATATCATCAAGTTACTAGTTTATCTGCAATTAATTCATGAAAGCTTTAGTAGCCACAATATATTGAGATTCTATGGTGATCAGTGATATGAAATATTACTTCTTTCTTAGCTAAGAAATACACAATCCACTAAGATAGAATGCACCACCTAATGTCGATTTTATATCATCTGTTGAACCATCCCAATCTGCATCTGTATAGCCCAATAACTATTTCTGAGATTTTTCATTATATATCAAACTGAAATTCACCATACCCTTGATATACTGAAGTATTCATTTCACTTCAAGAAAGTGGGTTTCCTTAGGATTTCTTTGATACTATTCTTCTTGGAATGTGTAAAAACAATATCATGTCTTGTTGATATCAAGTACAAAATAATACCAATGACTATATTCTGGGACATTAACTGTATTTCCTTCATCATCTCATGACAGTTTCATCTAGGTGTCCACCAGAGTCTTCATCTATTTGGAATTATCCATTCCAAACCTTCTCAAAACATCCATGGAATATTTATATTGTGAAATGAATGTTCCATGCATTCCTTATGTGACCTATAAACCAAGTAAAATGTCAGTTCATTAATCATTGACATTTGAAATTAAATTTTCATGAATTCGGAGAACTGAGTAAACTAAACTTCATATGATCCACCAAATATTATGTCATCAACATATACCATCACCATCATCCTTTTATTATTGTCACTATTTACATAGATATTGTAATCAAATCCACCACATTGAAAATTGAACTTCATAACAAACTGATCTAGCCTTGAATACCATGCTCTTAGTGCATGCTTCAATCCATATAGTGCCTTCTTCAGCCAAAAGACTATATTCTCATCTTCATTAATTATAAAAAAATCTGACTACTTAATATAAACTTATTCTTCCAAAATTTCATTAAAAAATGTTGACTTAACATCCATATGGAAAACATTGAACTTTATTTGAACTATTATGGACAATAATAATTTCATTGTCTATAACCTTACAAGAAGCGAAAATGTTTCATCAACATTGGTACCCTTTATTTGGGAGTACCCTTTGTATACTAGTGGTGCTTTTTTTTCGAATCACTACACCATATTCATTCATTTTATTTTGAAATACCTATTTAGTTATGATGACATTCTTATATATTTTCCTTGAAACAATCTCTCATGTATGGTTCTTCTCAATTTGTCCAAGCTCTTCATTCATAACCTAGAACAAATTTTCATCTGCATCTTCTTCCCCAAAACATTTAGGCAATACCTTTGATAATATTGAAACTTGTTGGAGAGTCTTTATCCTTACTTGTCTTCACGGGTGCTGTCTGATCATTTATTATGTTTTGTATATCAATTTCATCTCTTCTCTTCAATATTTATACACATGCTAGTTTTTTCTCATCCTTTTAAGTATCTGAATATTCTTCTGAATCATCCTATAGAACTAGAACATCCTTTGATCTGCTTATCTCTTCATCACTATAATCCTGATATTGATTGTGTATTTTCTAAATATTTTTCTTATTCTCTACTATAGTTAAATCATGTCTTTCAACTATCTTTAATATCCTCTTATTGTAGAATTTATATTCTTTTCTTTTCTTTGAGTAGAAAATATATATCCCTTCTTCTTCATAGGATTAAAAATTCCTATATTTCTATTTATTGGTAAGGAAACTATTACTTTTGAAGACTCAAAAGAACTTCAATGAGGGATTCATTCCATACCATAGCTCATATGGAGTATTTTATTCTTTTATATATAACAACACTCTATTTGATGTGTAAACAGATATCATCACTGCTTCTTTCCAAAAATTTTCTTAAAGATCTTTCTAAATGATCATTGTTCTAGAAATGTTGTTGATGATTTGACTTCTTATCTCAACTACTTCATTTTTCTATGGATTTATTATAGATGATACTTGGTTCCTTATCCCATTTTTCTCAAGATAATCCTCCAATATGGCTATTTTGGAACTCTGTTCCATTTTCTATTTGAATATTCTATATTTTTTGACTCAGCATCTTCTCGGCTTTCCTTTGATAAGTTTTTATGAAAATAAACACCTTGGATTTGTGAGTGATAATTAAAACCCATTCCATTCTACTAAAATCATCAATGAATAGAATATAATATATCCTTCCATCAATATCCCTTGGTGAAGTTAGTTCAAACACATCAATATGAACCAACTCAGACAATTTTATTGGCCTTTTCTCTTTTTCCTTACATGTATTTTGAATTATCTTCCCTTATTAACAAGCATCGCACATATGATTATGATCACATGATAATCTAGGGAGGTCTCGAGCATCGTCATATTTCACTATATCTTCCAATGATGTTTGGATCAAATGACCAAGGTGTTTATGCCATAACTTGTTTTCTTCTTTATTGGATAAAAAACACATATCTTCTTCTCCACTTATAAGGTAGAGATTCCCTTTATTATGATTTCCCTAAAAAACCATTGCACCAAATTTTTCCTTGATGACACATAATATCTTCCAAAATATTATGGAATGTTCTGAATCATATAATTGACTAAAACTTAGTAAATTATGACTGATTCTTTTAATAAATAAGAAATCTACATGTATTATTTCTTTTCACCCAAACTTTTCTTTTCTAAAGACAATAATTTTCAATCCTTCATCATTATCAAATATTACAATACCTTCTTTATCATACCTTATTTTGGTCACCATATCCTTATTTTCTGTCATATGAGAGGTGCAACCACTATCAATGATCCATATTCTTATGTGATCTGATTCTTTAAAATAAATATCTACCACCAATGCTTGTTCATCTATCTTCTTCTTGATCCATGTTTTTGAATTTATACCCAGTACATATTGATGATCTTAATCTTCGTAAAAGTACGATGGACTATATTCATCTTAAAATTCTACAAACCAATTTTTCATTTTCAGTTTATTTGATGATACATTTAATTACTTCTTATCACCACATTCATTTTTCTTGGGTATATTTCTCTGCATTATTGATGATCAGTATCATTCCATGTGCATGAATCCTCCACACCTGAAATAGTTACCGTCAAATGATGTTATGGAATATTGAGTTTTGTATGGCTTCTTCTATTTTTATTATTCCCTTAGATACCTCTTGTCTATGGAACATATATTCTGTGAGTGTCCCATCTTTCCAAAATAATAACATATAATGTGGGTTGAATTCCTATGTGTCACTACTACACCATGGATTTTACCTTAGGTTCTATGAATCTTATAATTCTTCTTCATACCTAAATTAATATTCAATCTCGGATTGGGTGTTTATGGTCTAACTTCAACTTTTTCAGCTTTATGTTTTCAATCAAGCCCCATACCAGCCTCATCATTTAGATTTGTCTATTTCTTCTTTTCTTCTAGACTACTATGCTTCACTTTCACGTTTTCTATTTCATGTATGATCTGTTATCATGATTTCATACCAAGATTCAAATGTTTTCCTTGATCCTTAACACTTTATCACAGACCAATGGCTTCCTCTTAAAGTTCTTTGGTATGTTTGATTTGATTATTTCTTTTTTCAGTAAAACTATCAATTTTTCATTTTTGTTCTTCAATTTTGAGCTTGTACTCAACAACCTTTTCTGATCTCTATGGCATTGAAGAATTCAATTTTTCAATTTCTTTATTCAGCTTAGACTTCTCTTCTTCTTATTGCTGCATATAAATATTGTCACCATGAACCACTTTGTTATCTTTCTTCATTTTTTTCCTCTGAACATCTACTTCCTCAAGATAAGATTCTAATTCGACCTGAAGGTTAATTATTCCTTCAACTTATCCTTCATCATTGTATATTTCTTCTCTTTTTGTATAATTTCTAATAACTTCAACCATAGAATCTACTTCAAGGTCCTTAAGGTACTCTAATTCTTCTACCTCATATTCTTCTAATCTATCATCTTCTCTTTAAATCATATTATTCTTTTTGATGAAATTTCTCTTAAAATTTTTCTTTCCTTTCACATAGGCTAAAGAATTATTCATGTGAACTTTAACTTCATCCTCTTCATCTTCTTGAAAATTATTGGGGAACATTGCTGCAATATTTTCAACCATTCCACATTGAAAGCATGTAAGTATGAGTTTCCCTTGGAACTTTCCTTTTCCTCTTTGATGATTTGAGGAAAGTAATGACATCACCTCATATGTCTCTACTTCTTCATGATCATCTTCAATGGTGGGATCATGGGATTGAATTCCACTTATTTGGACTTCCCATTTTCCATAGCATCATTATCACCATTTCTCATTTCATATAATACAAGAGTATTATAAAGGTTATCCAATGTCATCCCTTTAGGATATTTATCATCTTATATAGAAAATTTTATATTGAACCAAGGTGGAAGTTTTCTCAAGATACACTTGATGGTATTTGTATCTTCAATAATTCCTCCAAGACCACACATGTCTTCCACATAAAAATCTTCTCAATCAAATAATGTATCAACAGACTCATTAGGGTTCACTCTGAGATCCTCATACTTGTTCCACAGAACATGAAACTTTATTTATGTCACTTTTGAGTCTCCATCATAAATATTCAATAACTTTTACCATAGTTCATGTGATGAATTATATGAAATCACCTTCATATATATGGAATTGGATATCCCTCCTCCCCCCCTAAAGCACCTATTCCTTTGGTGTGTCCATCTAATTCCCTTTTACTATCTTATGATAAAGCACCACTATCGATATAGGCTGAAATTACATGCATCACTGCTATAAATACATCCATTCTAAATGATCAAAAGTAGTTATGCATCCAATTACTATATAATTGAAAATTGTTCCCATCGAAGATCGGAATCACTTTGTGATTGACATTCTCCATTTCTTCTATTGAAAGAGAACCACTAACTTTCAACCTTTCCCTATGATACCCATTTTAGCCCAATTATGCTAAATCCCCTGAGAGGGGTTAAATTATGGTATGAAATATTAAAACAACTTCCCCTTCAGATCATGTTTCTTTGTTAGACAAAACACTCTTTTCTCACTTTTCTATAGTAATATATGAAAAAAATTGAAATCATGAAAGATAAACATCAATTTTACTTGGTTCACCCTCACTGGGTGCATTTAATAAGAATACAATGGTGATGTGCTAATGTACCAAATCCACTAATTCTCACTACCAAATTACAAGGTTTGGTCTATACCACTTCTATTCCTAGGATCACTATCTTTATAAAGTTTAAGGTAAACTCACTGCTTTCCCAAGGGTCACTCCCTATGTCTCTTTATATGAATCACTATTGGTGGAAAGTATCACCATATTCCTCTTCCTTTTCTTACTAATATAGAAGGGATCCACACACAGTTTATGGACTTGTAGGACCCTTCATTTTCTTGAATTCACACATCCTCAATTATAGATAGATTCTTTATTGATGTCCCATTTTCACCCGTAGATGAAATCTACTTTTCTACATTCTATTAGTTTGTTGAAATTACTTTTGTGAACTATTTTAGTTCCTTTGATAACTTCCTTGAATCCTACCTGAACATCCTTGAGTCATCCACAAACTACATTGCACCACATGGCACGAGTGCTTCGTGGACCACCTCTCCTTCCGTAGACCACCTCTTCTTCTGCGGACCACCTCTTCTTCCGAAGACTGCCCCTACATCACCTTTTTCTTCCACAAAACTAAAATATGTGTTCCCTTTTCCTATGTGGGCTACAGATCCCTAAAAACTCCTTTAGAGGAATTGTTCCCATGAACTACTTCACCTTTTATAGAATCCTTTCTATAAAAATATTCTCTTTCACATAATTCTCCCTCGCAAACCACTTCTAAGTTCAATAAATTCTTCCCAGTGTGATGATCATTTCTAATAAAATTCTCTCTAATTAATGATCTGATTAGGGGTCTTTATATAGGAAAATATATCCACAAAACCTTCTAATCTGATTTTCCTAAAACATCTATGTGGTACAGCCTTCACCAATAACTGTTATACAATCCCCATAGCACTCTTCTCCTTTGCATTGGACGATGTATCCTATAGACAAAAAACCCTTTACATAATCCATAATCACCACCTCAATATGAAAATGACCAGTCTCCCATAAACTATTATCCTCCTGTGAATGTATTTCACTAGGCGTACCATATAGCACATTTATCTCTTATGGTAGCCGAAAATAGCACCCTCATCCACAGAACGGAACAACCTTCGTGATTCTTCAAACCTACTTTGTGGTTTGAAAACTGAATTCTTCATGGACCATGAACTCCTTTGTGTTCCACATAGAACAACATCTATGTATAAATTTTTCATTTTCCATAAAACAAACTCCTGATTTTGAGGCCAAAAAAATGGCAAACACTGGGAAACGATGATACCTTAAATATCTGCTGCGACAACACCAACCATAGTGATTTTTGATCATATATATTTTCTAACAAGAAAAATCACCCCAAAAACATTTAAATGGAACATTGAGGGATTTTTCCCCAATATTTTATTATCTTGGTGTCAAATTATTATTCTAATGGTCAAGTTACTCTTCTGAACGATCAGGTTACTATTCTCAATGGTCATGTTACTATTCCAATGGTCACATTACTATTCCAACGGTCATATTACCTCATATAAATACTTATTCTTTCCTTAATTCAACATTCACTATAACTCCTCCCAAATTTATATATTTTCATTTTTTAAGATTTCAATTGGTTTAATAATATTAATTTTATTTTCCATAGTGTTGTTCATGGGGGAGATGATTCTAGAAGTTTGGAATGATAGAAATTTCCCCAATCTAAAATTCTATTTTTCAATTTCTTTTCTCATTGTAATGTTTTTGTAATTTTCATTGGTCTAATTATTAACAAATTAAATTATCTCTATTAATGAAATAATGTGTTTTTTGTATATCTACATGTTGTATGTGTGTAATACTAAAAAAATAATATAACATTCATTTATTAAGGGAAAAAATATCTCCTATAAATCATAGGTCATTTAATTATTCCCCCTATTAAAATTTCATCCCTAAAATATAAACTCATATTCTGGAATGAGAATAGATGAGGGTACTTATATTTTAATGTTTCCTCTAGTTCCCATGTTGCCTCTTCATATTTATGGTTTCTCTACAACACTTTTACGTGGTGAGTTATCTTTTTGTGTAGAAATTTTTCTCGATGGTCTAATATCTTCACCAGATGCTCCTCATATGAGTGGTCATTCTCCAGTTATACCACTTTTAGATTCATTTCCTGTGAGAGATTGGGTAAGTACTTCCCCAAGAGAGATATAGAGAACACATAATGAACATGATCCATGTTTGGTTAAATTTCTAGTCGATAATCCACTTATATTATATGATCAATGATTTCAAAGAGGCCAATGTATCTAAGGATAATCTTCCCATTCCTTCCAAAGTGAATGGATCTCTTCCATGGTGATATTTGAAAGAAAACTTTGTCCCCAACATCAAACTCAAATTCCCATTGACAATTTCCAGGGTATCTCTTATGCCAACACGGGGAAGATTTTATATGTTGTTCGATTAATTGAACATTATCAGTCATATCTTGAATAATATCAAGTCCAATTATCTTTGTTCACCTACTTTATCCCAAAAAGTAAGAGTTTTATATTTA
Organism: Viscum album; assembly: GCA_963277665.1. Classification (NCBI taxonomy): domain Eukaryota; kingdom Viridiplantae; phylum Streptophyta; class Magnoliopsida; order Santalales; family Viscaceae; genus Viscum; species Viscum album. Next base: position 1,391,863,640 of record OY728121.1, read on the forward strand.
TTCCCATATAGAGCTTCATATGGATCCATTTGAATACTCAAGTGGAAGATATTAATTCTTGATAACTCAATTAATGGGATATGTTGATCCCATACACCTTTAAATTCCATTGTTTAGGCTCTAAACATTTCCTTTAGTGTATGAATGCTCCTTTAATATTGGTAATTAGTTTGGGGATGATAGGTTGTACTGAAATTCAATTCAGTATTCAGATCATGTTGAAGACTTCTTTGGAATTTATAAGTGAACCTTGAATCATGATTAGGATGATCGAAATTAGTTCCCCATGTAGCTTCACCACTTCCTTTAAGTATTTCATAGGAATTTATTCAAGAAATAAATATTCCTAAATAGTGATTGAGTAGGTGGTCTTGGTGAGTCAATCCATCATAACCCATATCACATTGCTTCTGTTAGGTTTATTTGAGATACCGGTGGAAAGGTCTTAAGTGATTTTATCTCACTTCCATGTGGGTATGGGAAATGGTTGCATCAACCCCTTGGACTTATATTACTCTGCTTTAAATTTTAAAAATACCCAACACTTTGATGTGTAATCAACGTTCTTCTTCTTCATGTTGTTCCACCATAAGTGCTCTAAAATATCATAGTATATATTGATACTTCTATAATGGATAGAGAAAGATAATCTATGTGAATTATCCAATATATCTTTATCACATGTGAAATAGGCACACAAAATCTAGTTTCAAATTGAATGAAATCATGTTCATGAATGTGTAATTCAATAATATTTCCTTCCTTTACTTCTTGAACCTTCCTTGGAAGCTACATATCATCCCTTTTTGCCTCCTTTATATTATCTTAGATACATGGTTATGCAATCAATTGGTAAAGGTAGGATGTATTCCCCAATATTATGATTTCCATGTCCATCCTATAAATATCCATGAAGATATGGTCTTTCTCAATCCACATCATAGATAGAGTAGTAGGTTATTTTTTCTAAAGAGAATCAGTTACCATATTCACATTTCCAAGATGGTAGTAAATAGAGAAATTGTAGTTATTAATCTTATCTAACCATCTTTGTTAATTCATGTGAATCTCTTTCTATTTGAATATATAATTTAGACTCTTGTGATCTGTATATATTTCAAAATTATCACCATAGAGGTAGTGATTCCAAATCATCAAGGTAAAGATCACATTTTCTAACTCTAGATCATGTGTTGGGTAGTACTGATCATGGATCTTTAACTACTGTGAGGCCTATGCTATCACTTTCTCATTTTTCATGAGTACACAACTGAATAATTTCTTTAAAGAATCATTGTATATCATAAACCCTACTCCACTTGAGGTTTATATGAGTACATGCATAGTTATTATGTCTTCATGATATCATTAAATATTTCCTCACATTCTTCCATCTAGAAATACTTTACTCCTTTCCATGTTAACTTAGTTAGCGGGAAATAAAATCATGATAAATTTATAACAAATCATCGGTAGTACCTAGATAAGAAAAGAAAACTATGAATTTCTATGACACTTGAGGGTTTTGTTCATTCCTTAATTTCCTTTGTCTTTGAAGGGTCTATATAAATTCCCTAATTTGTGATCACATTCCCCATGAATGTGACTTTTTTCATCCAAATGTCACACTTTCTGAACTTAACATACATTTTCTCATTTCTTAATGTCACCAACACAATCCTTATATTCTCTTAATGTTCCTCCTTTCTCTTGTAATAAATGATAATATCTTCAATAAATATAGACATAAATTTTTCAAGGTAGTCTTTAAAGACTCTATTCATCGAATCCATGATGATTTCTAGGGAACTAGTAAGTATGAAGGGAATCACAATGAATTCATAGTGTTCATACCTTGTATAGAAGGTTTTATTCTAAATATCTTCCTCATTTACCTTCATTTGATGATATCCAATATTAATATAGACTTTTATTAATTAATGAGATCCTATTATTTTATCTAACAATACATCAATCCTTGGAAGGGGATATTTTTTCTTTATGGTGGTCTTGTTGAGCTATCGGTAATCCATACACACCTATATTGATCCATCCTTTTTCATGAAAAATAGAATCAATGTACTCTAAGGATGTGAACTAGGTAATATGAATACTTTATCAAAATTCTTTTTCATATACTTATTTAACTCATCCAAATTGATAGGGGCCATTGTATTGGTGAATTTGGTGAAAATAGAGACTCTGGGTAAAAGATCTATTGAGAAATCTACCTCACAATCCAAAGGAAGGTCCAGTAACCCTTCAAGAAATACAATAGTATATTCACATATAATGGAAATTTCATGAGGGTTGATACTTTCAATATAATTGAATATTTGGGCAAGGTTTTCTTCTTTAATATGTATCAACACTCTAACCATTGAGGAATTTTCCAAATGAGATTCATGATCTTCCTTGCATTTGTATAGGAGCATGGGATGGTTTCAAATATATAAAGATATTTCCTTTTCTTGATAGTTTATGGAAACTCTATATAATTATATACAATACATGCCTAGTATAGTATCAAAATCCTCAAAGGGGAGGATTATGTGATTCAATGGAAGAATTTTCTTGCAGAAACTAACTTAGGAAGAGTCCAACACTTGGGTTTCATTAATAGAACCACTAGGTGTTTTTACTGATATCTACACTTCAAGGTATTGAGGTTATGATTTAACAAGAATATAAAACTTATAGGATATAAAGGAATATGTAGAAAAAGAATCAAATAAAACATGTGTAATTATTGATTGAATAGGAACTGAACCAATTATGACATCATTTTCATGTTCTATATCAGTTGTGGTGATGACATAAAATTTACATTTCTCCATTATCATTGGTGGTTACTAAAACTGATTACACTCAAAGGATCATGGTTTGGTGAGATAACTTTCATAGTGAAATTTCTCCCTATAGTTGATGTATTACACCATGGGTGGTGAATTTGGAGGTTTCTTCTTTTCCTCTGTCAAATTGGATAGATTTTTCATGTCTCCTTTATATTCATGATCTCAGTAGCCTTATATCCCACATTTTAACCATCTCTATGTCCCTTTGCAAATTCTCAAGATGCTTCTTCCTACATTTTTACCATGTGGGTGGTTGGATATTATTTCATCTTTTGTAATTTGATCTTCCATATTAAAATTAAATTATTATCTTTTTATCTCCATGATTATGGTCCCATTATGCAAACTCCATCTCTAATTTGAGATCATATAAAACTATTTCTTTATATTTCCAAAATTCTCGGATATCTAGAGCCTTTCGAAGGTGTGGTTTTAAAACACTAAAGAATATATTTATTTTTTATCATTATTGATAACAAAAGATGTGTCATATATTTCAAGTCTTATGAAAATTTCCTCCTAATTCATGAAATATTCACCATCATTTTTCTTAAGCTCTATGAATACTCTCTTCATCATTTTTTTAAGATTTAGAGGGAAATACTTGTTATGAAATACTTCATCTTCCCACTCAATTTATTCCATTTTATCCTTTGGATTGGTATTATTTATCAATTTTGAACATTGATCTTCCTCTATATATAAATGATATATAACCAAGGTAACCTTCTCCAACACAAAATAGCAGAGCACAAAAAATATCTTCTCTATTGAGTTAACACACTATTTTGTGACAAGTGGATTAGAAGATCCACTAAACATCAGTGATCATTACTGCATAAAGGAATTTATGGCTAGTTTTTCCTTCTTGGGTGAAGTCATATCTTCCAAATAGTTTAGGTTATTTTTCATGGCCTGAGATAGTTGGGTAAGTATCACCATGATGTTTTGAACTCCACCTCTCATTTCATTAGGAATGTTGTTCGAACAATTACTGTATTATCCCTTACATTGGTTATTGGTGTAACAACCCAATTTTTTTAAATATATATAGTTGATTATAAAAATAATATAATTATACTAAAAAATATATTTTATAAGGTTTCACTGAAATTTAATATTTTATTTATCATGATAATTTATGTTTCAATATATATATATATATATATGTGTGTGTGTTAAAAAATTTGGAGTTGGTGGCATAGAACCAACTACTTTGTACTTTAATGAATACCTTATCACATCTTGATTTCTCTTCTGCATGACAATGCATGTGATGATGTCCTAAGGATATCTATTTCAATAAAGGGTCATAGTGGATCCCAACTATGATGAGAACCCAGAAATTCCATAATACTATTCTTGAATATATGTTATATGGCCAGATGATGTTATTTAAGGTACAAAAATAATATAGGCCATTAGGGGTTATGACTCATAAAACTTTGAGGCACCTTCTCATGGTGTGCGACTTTGGTAATATCTAGAAGGATATTATGAGAACGAGACACACCAGTAGGAAATCCATATTTCAGAGTGTCATTGGATGTTCCTATCTACGGACATGTGTATTGTTCCTTAGACTTTAAGATTCTTATTAATGGGTATTACAACTTGCGCACATAGATGTATTTAGGAAAACTGTGATGACACGCTATTCGCAGCAAGGTAGGATATGTTGGGTGCATCACGAGTAATACTGCATTAATAGATAATGCGAGAAAGTATTTGTCCCTTCTATTCTATAACAGAAGTAGATATATGAGGACCTTTGAAGGAATTGATATAGCCTAAATAAATCCATGGCCATGGTAAGGAATGGGAAATTTCAATTTTGGAAAGTCAAAGAAAGAATAATCGAGCACATGGGTTGATGGAACAATCATGCAACCCGCTTGATTCGAGATATTGAGACAAAGGAATTACATTACACGATAAGCGTTCGTAGGATGTGACACATCATTGCGGCATTAACTTATTTCTCTATGAGTGCCTTGGAATGTTGCTAGATGTTAACCTTGGACTTTAGGAATGCTCCTCCTAATGCCACTGAGAAAGAGGCCAAGAGGGTCACACACTATGTGTGTCCAAGTATCTCAGTTAAAAATTAATTTGACAAGTTGAACAAAGATTATTCCCGTTTGTGGTTTAATAATTATTCAAAGATGCATGATCGCATTTATTTCGACACTAGTTATTCAAGAGAATATATTGTGGGTGAAATAATATATTTATTAGTGAGTAATACAGTGACATTTATTTGAGAAATAAATATCCATTATTCAAGGCCTAATAAATATGGTGGAGGAAATAAAGAAAATAGAAAAACTAAAGTACACACCATGTATATTAATATACACGCCGTATATTTTTTCTAGGGACATGTGAGAAATAATATTATTTATTTAATTAAATAATATTAGGTGTAATATGATGGGTGCATGCCAAGTAATAATAATAGTCAACTGTTATTATTAAACATGGGGTATTAATAAGAATTAAATGAAATGAGTAAATGCTTTTGGGTAATTAATTAATTTTATTATTCTAAGTAATTAAAATCCCTATTATATAATTCTAATTAGCCTAGAAATTTTTTGGGTTTGTGTACAACGGATCTAGAGAAAGCTCTCAAGCCAAGAGAGAATTATTTTCTTCCAAGAATGCTCTCAAGCCATAAGAGAGAGATCCTTATCCACCAGATCAAGGTGATCGAAGGCGGACATTTCAAGCGAAGGCTCTTCCACGCTAGAACCTGGAGATCCCTTCAGCGACATCCAAAGATATGTGGAGCATGTTTGGATCACCTATAGAGGAATCCTACACTTTGATTATATGATGAAATCATGGATCTCATCGGATCGTGACCAGAAACATCAACAGAGAGAGAATTCCATCAAGGTAATTCTTTTATTTTAATTAAATTAATTAAAAACAACATATGATGATCCTCTATATGGTTCTGGGACTCCTTTCTTTTCTTTCATTCTTTGATCTATTTCAAAGATCTGAAATTTTAGTATCGTGATGGATCTCAGATTAAATATCGTTAATGACAAAAATTAAAGTTGGGTACACCCACCAACACGCTTCCACTGCGCCTGAAACCAATAAGTGGTATTATAGGGTTCATATCGTTGATTATAATTATTTAGTTTTTCATTGGTGATTTATGCATTTAATAATTTAGTTTTTTCAATTAAAGTTAATCATTCTTTAAATCTGAATCTCAAGATCTATTCCTCCTCTTTCGTTTCTCGTTCACCTTATAGAAATGATTTTTTTCTTTTAATTTTCATTATAATAAAAAAGATGATCTCATCTGGAGGTTCCAAAGCTTCCTGGTCATACAACACTAGAATAAACTGTGTGTATTTGGTATTACACGTTGTATAGTATAGGTTCTATGCACCGGGATGGTTTGCCGAACTAGGTCGTGTCATTGGATCCTATCTAAGTCTTTAAAACTCCGTGTGTTGACCAGAAATAGGTGGAACATGGTTTCCAGATTACACATCGTGTGGACCACTAAACATGGAATTTAGTCCCTTCGGGTTTGGGTAGGACCGTGTACCCTGTACACAGCTTGTCCGGCTGGAAACCGTGTAACGCGGATATTACACTACGTGTGTCCCAATGAACACGTCAAGTACTCCAAAGATTTTTGAAGTACATCTACATGCCATATCCCCAGGCGTGTAATTCGGATAGATGGTGAACAAAAGTACATGTCGTGTATTCAAAACTACACGTCGTTTACTCATCCAAATTATGAAGATTTGTTAAAATTTATTATTATATTATACAAACCCTTGAGACATGTACCATAGTGTAGGAGTAAAGCTGAGTCATGACATGTGATAGTTGTTTTATATATGTGTGTTTAATTTAACATCTATGTAATGTTCATTTCTACTCTTTGGGTAGTTGTGAATGAGAATTCACTGGGTTTCTTCCAAGGTACAAGTTACATACAAAGATAATTTTAAATGAATTTATTTGTTTAAAATTATGATGGATGATAATATCAAGTAAATTTATAAAAGGTTTTAAGATAAAAGGACTGATTAATTAAAGATAATTGATTGATTTGAGCGTGATTTATCCTAAATAAGAATGATTAAAAAACTGAATGCTAGTTTTATTTATAAATTGATATCGTTTCATGTATGGATGATCATGAGCTAGAATAAGACCTTTTTATGTAAATGGTTTATTTTAATTTATTTATTTAAATTAAATTTGTTGGTTTGTGAGCCTTCTCCTCATTAATATGAAGGGCATATGTACCCAAGGTTTCTTTTATGTAAAACCCTATTTTACCCCTCACCTGTGAGTGATATAAAAGCATATGTAATGGATGGAGCTCCCAATCTAGTGGAGTCAGATCAAGTTAGGATCCAAGGTGAAACCAATCTAAGGAGATAAAAAGGTGTATAGGTGGAAAGCTGTAAACACAAACCCAAAAGGTTCAAGGTGTTTCTCCTCTAGGTCTTGGGTTAGTTTATCAACCACAAGATAAAATAACCAATAGAAAAATCTCATGATCATACCATTTATTTTATTTCTGTCAGTTTCAAGGTTTGTTTATTTTGGGTATGTTGTCACGATCATACAATTAATAAATTAAGTGAGCATTCAATATGGAACTAAAATAAGAACGGATTATGTATAAATATTACGTTAAACATGGTTAATAACTTAAGTATATCCCACTTAATATTAACAAGAATGTAATCAAAGATAATAAAATGGAAATTTACATATAAGGATAAAGTCCCTCAAAGAAATATTAAGTCGGTATAGCCTTCCATAATATTGGTTAGAATCGAACCATAGTTCAAAGTACTTGACCAACCCTAGTTGAGGTGCTTTCAATTATCGGGGAATTTTAATTCAAGGTTTTGGGTTGAATTGACTTTTTCACATCAAGGGTTGACTTCCACAGTAGTACATGGTGGGAATAAGGGGAAAAGGATGAGGAAATCCAAAATAAAAGGGTTTCAGGATTGGAAAGTCCACTCAGTGGATCAAGGAGCTGCGAGTTAGTGTAGTTGACATTTGGAATGCCTTCCTAAAACCCTTCAAGTTTCTTGAACAACCCTAGCTGGGGTAATGAAAAGGGAAATATGGATCCTTTCCACTAGAATATTCAGGCAATAGAATATTCCTAATTCAATGGTGAGGGCTATTGGATTTTGATAAAATAGTGGGAGACTAATAAGTATTAACTTATTTATTGGTCTCAATTTTTATCATAATAAAGTACTAAACCTTTTATCATCTTAATTTTTAGAAATGGAAAGAAAAATTACTTCAAACATATCATTGTGGACCATACTCGAGAAAGAAAACCTTCTCACTGGTACCAATTTCCAGGAATGGCATAGGCATTTATGCGTCATCCTTCACCATGAGAGAAAATTGTATGTGCTGGAAGAGCCTATTCCAGTTGCGCCTAGAAAAGAGTCCAGTGATGAGGAAATATATCTCTATATGAAACATATGGATAATTCCACAGATGTCCAATGTTTCATGCTATTGGCCATGTCTAATGAGTTCTTGAAGCAACATGAAAACATGGGCGCGTATAGCATGATGTCTCACCTTAAGGATCTCTACCAAGAGAAGGAGAGACAGGAGAGATATGATATCTCCAACGCTTTGTTTACAACTAAGCTTGGAGAGTCTACATCAGCTGGGCCTCATGTAGTCAAGTTTATTGGCTATATTGAATGCCTGGACATCTTAGGGATTAAGTTCCCATATGAGTTGCATACAAATCTCATCTTATCATCACTGCCTAAGACCTTCTCTAGCTTTATTGTCAACTATAACATGAGAAACAATGAGAAGCGTTTATCAGAACTTCTGACCTTAATTCTCCAGGTGTATAAGGACATGGGGTGTGACAAACCCGCGGTCCTTATGGTGAATAAGAAAATGAAGGACAAGGAAAAGGGGCTAAGGATTCATAAATGATATGAAGCCCCTGTGCATCATCCCTCCAAGAAGGGGAAGATCTAGAGGTAGGGAAAGGAACAAGAGGTGGTATTTTTTGCATGTGGAAATCAAGGCCACTGGAAGAGGAAATGCACCCAGAAGCATGGGGACGCTAAAGGTGCATTCTTTATTGAGTGTAATCTTTCCATTTCTACACATAGGGTATTAGATATAGCTTGTGGGGATCACATCTATATTCAAATGCAGGAACCAAGTAGATTTAGAAATATTTCCAAAGGAGACTTGGATCTTCAAGCTACTAATGGCGCAAGGCTGGCTGTGTTGTCCATTAGAGATTACCATCTCTCATTACCAACTAGAATAATTTTCATTTTATATAACTGTTATTAAGTTCCTGGTGTTACCAAAAACATAATTTATCTATCATGTTTGGATATGGATGGATTTATTTTCATGGTTGGAAATAAGGGTTGATTCTTTTATAAGAACAACGTATGTTATAGTATGGTGAATTTAAATAATGGTTTGTTTGTATTAAATTACAAAAACTAAGTATTGGAAATCGATAACAAAACAAACTCACATGACACATACATCACCTAGTTTCGGCATCATCGTCTCGGTCATGTAAACAAGAAGCACTTGACAAAGCTTGGCCAAGATGGCTATTTAGACTCTAATGATCTAAAACCACTTGATAAATGTCATGCTTGTTTACAAGGTAAAATGACCAAGCTGCCTTTTGGTGGATAGGGTGAAAGGGCCACAGAGATTCTAGGATTGGTGCACATGGATGTGTGTGGACCATTATCAGTATAATATAGAGGTGGATATTCTTACTTCATTAATTTTACTGATGATTTGAGTAGATATAGATATGTCTACTTAATGAGGTATAATTCAGAAGACTTAGAGAAATTTACTGAATTCAAGAATGAAGTAGAGAATCGTCTTGGTAAGAAGAAAAATAAGCTCCTATCTGATCCAGGTAGAGAATATCTAAACCAAGAGTTCATCAATATTCTACGGGAGTCTGGGATTCTATCTCAACTCACTCCTCCTTATACATCATAGTGGAATGGTGTTATTGAAAGGAGGAATCGCACCTTGTTGGACATGGTGAGGTCGATGATGAGTCATGCAGATCTTCCATTATCCTTTTGGGGATATGCATTACAAACTACAGCATACACATTAAACTGAGAACCAACTAAGGAGGAAAATGGGATTCCCTCTGAGTTATGGAATGGAAAGAAACCCATTTTTTCACACACACGTGTATGGGGATGTGAGGCATTTTTTAAGGCTTTATTAGACAAAAAACTAGCACCTTGGGTCATGAGGTGTATCTTTATAGGATATCCCAAGGAAACGAAAGGATATTACCTATATAACACTTCAGACAAGAAATTGATTATCGCTAGACAAGTCGTCTTTATTGAGAGGGAGCACATCCTCAAAAAGGATAGTGGGAGAAAGATTGACTTCAATGAAGTTAATCCTCAAGATACATTGGAGTTGGTATAGGAACAAGTTCCACAAGTCCCCATGGAAGAGGTTCCAGAAACACAAGTACTACGTAAGAGCTCAAGAGAGGTAAGGGAACCAGAGATATGTGGTTTCCTAGTAACCGAGGATGGTGAATCATTACTGTTGGAAAATGATGAACCTCTCTAATACAAGGAAACAGTAGAAAGCTCAAAAACTACAAGATGGTTAGAAGCTATGAATTCTGAGATGGATTCCATGTATCATAACTAGGTCCGGGTTCTGGTAGTTGAGCTCGTTGATGTAAAGCATGTTGGATGCAAATGGGTATTCAAGAGAAGGATGGACATGGAAGGTCAAGTTAGCACCTATAAAGAAATGATAGTGGCTAAAGGATTCATACGAACATCAAGAAATTGATTGTGATGAAACCTTATCTCCAGTTTCCATGTTTAAATCCCTAAGAATTGTACTTTCCATAGAAGATTACCATGACTAGGAGATTTGGAAAATGGATATCAAAATAGCATTACTTAACAGGAATCTTCAATAAGATGTCTATATGACACAACCAGAAGGGTTTGTGACACCAGGTGAATCCAAACGAGTTTTCAAGTTGCATAAATCCATTTATGGATTAAAGCAAGGATCCAGTTCATAGAACATTTTATTTGATGAATCCATAAAGGAATTTGGTTTCATTAAGAATGAATGTGATCCATGTGTTTATAAGCGGTTTAATAGGATTGCGGTCGTTATCCTAGCAGTATATGTTTATGACATATTACTTATTGGAAATGATGTACCAGTCTTACAGTCAGTTAAAGACTGGTTGAAAAAGTGTTTCTCTGTGAAGAACTTAGGTGAAGCAGCCTACATTCTAGGGATCAAGATCATTCGTGATAGATCCAAGAGGCTGCTTGCACTAAGTTAGGGTACATACATTGACCAGATACTAAAGTGATTTAGTATGGAACAATCCAAGAGGAGATTAGTTCCAGTGTCACATGGCCTAAATCTTTCTAAGAAAATGTGTCCTCATACACAAAAGGAGAAAGATAGAAAGAGTAAGATACCATACGCTTTGTTATGTACCAGGCTTGATATTTCCTATGCACTGAGCATGGGAGGAAGATATCAAGCAGAGCTAGGAGAACAAAATTGGACTATTGTTAAGACTATCCTTAAGTATATGAGAAGAACTAAGGATATGTTCCTGGTGTATGGAGGAGACGAGGAGATTGTCATCAAAGGGTATGATGATGCTAGTTTTCAAACAGATCAGAACGATATGAAGTCACAATCTGGATATGTTTTATGTCTCAATGGAGGAGCTGTGAGCTGGAATAGTTTAAAGCAACCAGTTTTTGCCAATTCTACAGCAGAGTCCGAATATATAACTAATTCTGATGCATCCAAGGAATCCATCGGGATTTAGAAATTTGTCCAAGATCTTGATGTGGTGCCTAGTAGTAAATACCCTATCACATTGTATTGTAATAATACTACAGTGGTGGATCTTGCAAAAGAACCAAGGTCACATCAAAGTATAAAACACATACTCTAAAATTATCACCTCTTGAGGGATTTCTATCAAAGGGGTGAAGTTGCAGTGAGAAGAGTGTCCACATAAGAGAACGTGGTAGACCCCATGACTAAAGGTCTATCTCAGTAGAAGCATGAATATCATGTGAGAGATATAAGGTTAAAGTTTTTTAGCATTTGGATCTAGTCCAAGTGGGAGCCTTTTAGAGTCGGTGGCCTAGAACCAACTACTTTGTACTTTAATAAATACCTTGTCACATCTTGATTTCTCTTATTCTTGACAATGCATGTGATAATGTCCTAAGGATATCTGTTTCATTAAAGGTTCATAGTGGATCCTTGCAATGATGAGAACTCGGAAGTGCCATAACACTATTCTTGAATATATTTTCTATGGACAGATGATGTTATTTGAGGGACACAAATAATATAGGCCATTAGCGGTGAGGAATCATAAAACTTTGAGGCACCTTCTCATGGTGTGATCCCTAGGTAATATCTAAGAGGATATTATGAGAACGAGACCCACCAATAAGAAATCCACATTTAAAAGTGTCATTGGATGTTCCTATCTACATATGTGTGTATTGGTCCTCAGACTTTAAGATTATTATTAATGGATATTACAACTCGTGCACTTAGATGTATTGATGAAAACTGTGAGGACACAATGTTCACAGTGAGGTAGGATATGTTGGGTGCGTTATGAGTAATACTACATTAATAAATAATGAAAGAAAGGATTTGTCCCTTCTGTTCCATAATGGAAGTAGATATCTCATACCCTTTTATGGAATTGATATAGCCTAAATAAATCCATAGACATAGTAAGGAATGGGAAAGTTAAATTTTGGAAAGTCAAAGAAAGACTAATAGAGTGCATGGGTTGATGGAACTAGCATGCAACCCACTTGATTCAAGATATTGAGACAAAATGGATTACATTACATGGTAAGCGTTCGTAGGAGGTGACACATCATTGCGGCGTTAACTGATTTCTCTATGGGTGACTTGGCGTGTTTCTAGACACTAACCTTGGACATTAGGAAGACTCAGCCTAATTCCAATAATAAAGAGGCCTAGAGGGTCACACACTAAGTGTGTCTAAGTATCTCAGTTAAATATTAATTTAACAAGTTGAATAAAGATTATTCCCGATTGGGGTTTAATAATTATTCAAGGATGTCTGATCGCATTTATTTCAACACTAGTTATTCGAGAGAATATATTGTGGGTGAAATAATATATTTATTAGTGATTAATGAAATGATATTTATTTGAGAAATATATATCTATTATTCAAGGCCTAATAAATATGGTGGAGGAAATAAAGAAAATGGAAAAATAAAAGTACACGTTGTGTATATTAATATACACACCATGTAGTTTTTCTAGGGGCATGTGAGAAATAATATTATTTATTTAATTAATTAATATTAGGTGTAATATTCTGGATGCATGTCAAGTAATAATAATAGTCAATTGTTATTATTATACATGGGGTCTTGCTTAGAATTAAATGAAATGAATAAATTCTTTTGGTTAATTAATTCATTTTAATATTCTAAGTAATTAAAATACCTATTATATAATTCTCATTAGCCTAGTCATTTTTTTGGGGTTGTGCACAATGGATATAGATAAAACTCTCGAGCCAAGAGAGAATTTTTTTTCTTCCAAGAACTCTCTCAATCCATGAGAGAGAGATCCTTCTCCACAGGATCAGGGCGATCAAAGGCAGACATCGCAAGCGAATGATCTTCCACACTAGCACCTAGAGATCCCTTCAGAGACATCCATAGATACATGGAGCATGTTTGGATCACTGATAGAGGAATTATACACTTGGATTCTACAACGCAATGAAGGATCACATCGTATCGTGACCGGAAACATCAACGGAGAGAGAATTCTATCAAGGTAATTATTTTCTTTTAATTAAATTAATTATAACCAACATATGATGATCCTCTCTATGGTTCTGGTACTCCCTTTTTTTCTTTCATTCTTAGTTATATTACAAATATCCGACATTTTATTATCATGACGGATCTTGTATTAAACATCGTTAACGGAAAAAATTAAAGTTGGGTATACCCACCAACGTGCTTCTGTTGCGCCTGGAACCAACAAAAATATATGTACCTTAATATATATATATATATGTGATTTATATATATTAAAAAATTATATTCTTTTTTTTTATTATTAATATAGTATAAAATAATATACACGACAAAAAAATATATGATAATATAAATTAATTAATTCTTAAGTAATTTATTATGAAACTATGAGTATTACATTAATAAAATTAATTCTTGGCCATTAATAAGACATTTTTTTAATTATGTCCATTGAATTTTTACATGTTTTTGTAAAATTAAATGTATGTATTTGGATAAGTTTTATTAAGGAAATTTTTTCTTCCACTTCGTCTCTTTTCTCCCTCATAATTTCATCTAATTCAGACATGTATTGAAGAATTTATGGTCAAATCAATATAGAAAATAATTCTATTGAGATAGACTATCCAAATTAAACATATTAAATGTCCATGTATTTTTGATACCATAATGTAAGATTATTGGAATGTGGTATTTTGTAGACCTACTTACTCATTTCATTCCCATCCTCTATAAAAATTTCAGACTCTTACATAGTGTTTTGTAGGAGTTGTGGTTGAATCAATGATGAAAATATTTCCAGCCTAGAAAATTCATTGAATCTAAATGCATTGACCTCATATTCACTTTTGAACATGATAAGTTTCAAACCATATGTTATTTAATCTGGATGAAATGATCAAAATAAATTCATATAACATCTATAAATTTTTTTGGTCAATCCAAGAATGTGGGAAAATGTTAATAGTGAATTACAGTGGTGGGACTCATCTAGTTGGATCCACATCAGTGTTAACTTCAAGGGCACTCATCACCCCTAAAAATTTGGATCAAACTTTCATTATCTAATCAAAAAATATATACATATTAGCATATAATCCAAAAAAAATTAAAATATGTCTTATAAAAATTTATAATAAAAATACTGATGGGAAATTGAAATTGAAAAAGTAGAATTCTAAATAAATTTTCAAATACATTGATCATTATTCATGATCAAACTATATGTAAGAGATAAAATTAAATCAAATGGGTGATTTATATATTAGGTGATCTCAACCATCACTGAAAAAATTAATTTTCAACCAATTTTTTTTGAATTAATGCCACCCAAAATTGGTTGTTCTTAATGGGAAAATAATTATAATTAAAACTATTAACACCATCCATACTCAAGTATAAATACCCACCCCCTCTTACCATTCTCCTACACCCAATTAAAATTTATCTGACCATATACCTCCCAAGGAGTCTCTTCCATAATCTCTCTTTAATCTTGAATAGTTTTTTTGGTCTGAAGGTTGTACTCTCCATTATTTTAGAAGTTTCTCTACAAGGTAAGGGACTTTATTTTAAAAATCATCTTTTAAAGTCTCCCTTCCAACTCTTTTTCTTCCATGTCCATGTTTTTCTAAATATCTAATTAATGTTTTTATATGTACATAAATTATTTTTAGAGGAAATTTTATGTATCTTTTGAATTTATTTCAAATGTTTTCAAAAATAATCATTTTACTGAATTTTTAAATCTCTTTACAAAATAAAAAAAAATCAATGATCTATTTTAACATATATAGAGTCAATAGATTTTCATTCTATAGGAACCATTATTTAAATTTTGGATTCCCTTAAAATATTTCATGTTTTATTTAAAGAAAAATCATCTTTCCATTTTTTTGGGTATTTGGTGTTAGAAATGAGTTTTTAAATAGAAATTGGTATTTTGATATCAAAAAGTGTTTTTCATATAGGTTTAAAAGACTTTTCAATGGTTTTATAATGAAAAGTGAATGCATAAATTTTTTTTTATGATATGGTATTTGAACATTATATATGAGAAATGGTTGATCCCGATATAGCATATACAATGGGTTGAGCCACATTATATCTCATGGGTGAGATTGATATAGAATATATGAAGGGTGAGCCCCATTATAGCTCTATAATGCATTAGGGAAAGAATTCATATCTAGAGATAGAATGTTCATGATAGCTTGGAATCTTTCCTTGGTAATCTTTATGATACCTTGGTGATTAACCATAGTAATACGAAGTCTGTTCCTTAATAGTTCTCCAACACATTGGGTAAAGAAGTGATCTCGAGATATTACATGTTTATAATACCTTATTATCATATCTTGGAAATGTTTTATGATACCTTATTAAAAATCCTTTATAATATGTATTATGAAACCATAGTGATGAGATTTGGTGATATTTTTATGAATTTATCTTGTTTCTATTTTTAGCCACATTTCTATATATATCACGTACCTAGGATTATTACCTCATGATATTCCTCATTGTTTATCCATAATGATCATTTATATTCCATTTACTTTGTTTTTTTAACTTATTGGGATTTATTCTCACCTGAAACTATTGATGTATATCCTTAGAAAATTACTTATAGTGAGGTAATGTATTATGACATAGAAAATGATTCTTTCAAAAATATTAAATAATATTTATGTTTATATTTCCCTTATGTAATTCATGTGTTATATATCTGGTTTACAAGACACTAGACCATACAATATCCTTAGAAGTAATTAATGTAATGTTTTTTATGCAATTATGTCAAAATCCATGTATTAAAATATGGGTCATCATAGTTAGCATCAAAGGGTGGTTTAGTTATTTTTGGAAACTAGGAAAATAAAAAATTAGTAAAAAAACTAGGTATATGTCTAAGTATATGGTAAATTACTGAAATTTTGGTAAAGTTTTAAGTGAGTGGTTTCTAAGAAACTACATACCTATATGGATACAATAAGTGGATGAGGCACTGGAATAATTTTACCTAGGGGTAATAATCCCAAAAAAGGGTGTATTGAGCTGAACTTTATTATCACCTAGTGCAAAACAGACCTTGAAACATACTAATTTTGAAAATACTAGGGTATATACATTGGGAAATTCACAAACTCTTTATAAACCATTATTAAGAACTTGAATGGATTTTTAGGTTAGAAAACCTAATAGGAAAATTACAATGGATAACCAAGATTGAAACCTAGTGAATCATAAGTTAGGATATACTTTTCATTTATAATTTATCCTTTATAAGTTTATAGTTTCACATTTATTTTATATTATGTATTTTCATACCCTTATTGATTTTTAGTAAATGGAGAGAAATAGAATAAACTATTATGACAACTAATGTGATAGGAAATGTAATGATTTATCTAATTGGATGCCCAAACTGATGGGATCCACAGTAACGCATCTTTTGTTTATGACAAACTAGTTATCATGTATTATGATTAAAAAATGGAATATATTTACTTACAAAATATAAAAAAGAAGATAAGTATGGTGTATCATAAAAGTTTAAGAGATAAATATGATATAAGAAAAGAAGATTCAATTCCCAACTTTTCAAAAATCTGGGAAGAGGCACCAAATAAATTTTATTAATGTAATTGGAAGATTATTTATTTATGGAATAGTAGGTAATAAGTAAGCTAATTTCAAAAGAAAAATGATGAGTTTATTTGAATCATTTTAGGGGGAAAAGGTTCAACCTAAGATCCACTAATAGTTCAATGTCATGGATGTGGGGAACTTGGGAATTATCCAAGTCAATTCCCTAATAAAATGACTAATAAGGATGATAATAACTTTTAATTCCCAAACCAATGGAAATAGGTAGGTAAAACACTATGATGATTATTATCCACCACTCTGGTGCTCTACTTTTCTTGTTGTGAGTCTAGTTTATGTGGGGTGTTTTATAAAATTATCGATTCATGACATGAAATTGATTGATTTCATCAAGGGGAAAACTTTTATGATTATTTTATCACATCTTAAAATTTATTTGAATGTACTTATTAAGTATAATATTGTACCTCCTTTAGTGGAATTTGATTCTATATTGGTCATTTATTGGATATCCTTACATAAAACCAACATCGACTTTCAGGAGAAGAAGAATCAAATTATCTGAATTAAAGTAATTAATTATAACTTTTCTATAAATAATATAAA
Source organism: Viscum album (assembly GCA_963277665.1). Taxonomy (NCBI): domain Eukaryota; kingdom Viridiplantae; phylum Streptophyta; class Magnoliopsida; order Santalales; family Viscaceae; genus Viscum; species Viscum album. The sequence continues at coordinate 1,391,881,614 of OY728121.1, forward strand.
ATTGTGATAACGTAATTTCTTTAAGGTTCAAAGAATTTAATGAACCAAATTTTATTAAATATATATAATTGGTTTCAGAAACAATATAAATATACATATAAATATATTTTATAAAGTTTTACTATAATTTAATATTTTATATACCATGATAATTTAGGTTTGAATACATACATACATATATATATATTAAAATATATTTATGTTAAAATATATATGTTATATATATGTTAATTTTTTAATTATTTTTTAATCTTAGTAATGTAGTATAAAATAATATACAAGATAAAAAAGTTTTTGATTAACATATAAATTAATTAATTCCTAAGTAATTTATTAGGAACCTATGAGTATTAAATTAATAAAATTAATTATTGGTCATTAATAAAAAAACTCCAATTCTATCAACTAAAATTTTAGGTGTTTTTGGAAAATTAAATGATTTCATTTGGATAATTTTTCTTTAGGAAAGTTACTATTCTACATATTTTATTTTCTCTATGAAAATTTTAAATTATTTGGATAAGTATTGAATAAGTTATAGCTGAATTCTTATAAAAATAATTCTTTCTAGACAGACTATCTAGATTCAATATACCGAATGTCTAAATATTTTTGAAAAACATAATGGTAGAATATTGGAGTGTGTTCTTATATGGGAATTCTACCCTATTTATTTCTTTTCATCATAAAAATTTCATCATATTAAATAGTTTTTTCTAGGATTTATAGTCGAATCATTGATGAAAATATTTATGGCATGGTAGATTCATTGAATCTGGAAGCATTGAATTCAAACACACTTTTGAACATGATAAATTACGAATTAGATTTTCTTACAGTTGGATGAAATGATATAAATAATTTCATGTAACATCTGTCAAGATTTTAGGCCAATTCATGAATAGGGAAAATGTTATAAACAAATTATTATGGCGGTACCCATCTATTAGGATCCACATCAGTGTTGACTTCATATCCACTTAACTCCCCTTAAAATATGGATCCAATGTTGATTATATAAATGAAAACTGTATATATATTAGAATATAATCCACAAAAAAAATAAAATGTATATGAAATAAATGTTTAGATGAAAAATACTATAGTGAATTTGAAAAGGGAAAATTAGAATTCTCATGAAAATTTTAAATTTATTAATCATTATTCTAAATCAAAGGGTATTTAAGAAATAACATAAAATTAAATAGTTTAATGATTTATTATAAGACCTTAAACAACCTTGAAAAAAATTAATTTTCAACCAAAAATTTTGGAATTAATTCCTCCCAAAATTGGTTGGCCTTAATATAATTATTATTATTATTTAAACCCTTACACCACCCCTCCTCAAGTTTAAATACCCACCCCTCATCCCATTCTACCAAACCCAATTTGAAGTTTTCTCATCATATATCACTCAAGGATTCTCTTTCATTTCTCTCTATTCAATCATGAAGAGTTTCGTTAGTTTTAAGGTTGTCCACTCCAAGATTTAGGAAGTTACTTTTCAAGTTAAGGGACTTTCTTTAAAAAATACTCTTTTAAAGTCTCCCATCCAACTCTTTTTCTTATATGTAAATGTTTTTTTAATATTTTATTAATGTTTTTATATATTAAAAAAATAATTTTAAAGGACATTTTATATTTCTTCTGAATTTATTTCAATGGTTTTCAAGAAGAATATTTTTATGGAATGTTTTGACTCCCTTTACAAAAGAATAAAAAGGAATGTTCTATTTTAATGTATATGGCATAAATGACTTTTCACACCACTATAAACATTGTTTGAAGTTTTTAATCCTTTATAATATTTCATGTATTATTCAAATAAAAAAACATTTCTCGTTTTCTTGGTATTTTTTGTATTGGAAATTTATTTTTAAAAACAAAAGGGTATTTTGATATCCAAAAGGGTTTTTTATACAAGATTAAAATATTTTTTCATAGGTTTTATAATAAAAGGTGAAATAAAAAATATTTTATTCATGATATGGTAGTTTATCATTATATGTGTGAAATGAGTGATCCTGATACAACTTATACTATGGTTTGAGCCCCATTATAGCTCATTACTGAGCCTGATATAACTAATATAAAGGGTGGTCCCCATTATAACTCTCCAATACATTGGGTAAAGAATTAATCTCTAGATATGGAATGCTCATAATACCTTGGAATCATGAATTGGTAATTTTTTATGATACCTTGGTGAATAAACTTGGTAATATGAAGGGTTCCCCTGATAGTGCCCAAATTCGCTAGATAAAGATGTAATCTCAAGATATGGCATGTTTATGATACCTTGGAAGCATTCCTTCATAATGTTTTATGATACCTCGATCAAAATCCTTGGTATTATTTTTTAAGACATGTTAATGGTGAGATTTGGTGATACATTTATGAATTTATCTTGTCTATATTGTATCCACATTTTAATTTATCTATCAAGTACTTATTATTATTCTCTCATGATATGACTCATGTTTTATCTATGATGATCTTTCATGTTCCATTTCCTTTATTTTTTCACTTACTGAGATTTATGCTCAACCTATTATATGGATTTATGTCCCTAATAAATTACCTGTTATGAGGTGAAATAGGATGTAATAGTAAATCAGTCTTTCAAAAGGATTAAATTGTGGAATCCTGCCTTTTTATAAAATAAACTTTCATTACATTACACAAAACTGCGGATCTTTAAGGATTAGTGTCTTGGAAACGAGGAACATAATACATGAAAACAACATAAAACATTCTTCTTAAACACTTCAAAGGCTTCTCCTTAAGTTCATACTAGGTTCATTACTACATCTCATAACCTGGGGACATACATCAAAAGAAAGGGTGAGCAGAAGGCCCAGTAAGGGAAACAAGAGAAACATTTTACATGTGAACTTGAGATACTTCAATAAGGTCATGAAAAGAACTTTAAGGAATGAGAAAGAAATCATGAGGCATATAGTAATAAAAATATCATTTTTCATAACTTTAAGATATGGCTACAACATTTTACAAAGACAATCATTTCCATTTCACCAAGGTCCATCACCAAGGTGTCAATAAAAATTACCAAGGTTATTCACCAAGGTATCAGTCTAAATGGTCATCTCTAGAGATTAATTCTTTACCCAATGCATTGGAGCTCTATCAGGGCGCACCCTTAAATTTTTATTTATCATAATGTGATACACATATATCATCATAAATCATTTCATAAAAAACCCATATAGCATAAAAGAAATGGGTTTCATTTTATAATCATAACGTTTTAAAAAACTGCTTTAAAGACATGATCTTAATGTCACCTTAAACCCATGGAAAGGGAAAGCGGGTCTCATGTATGTAAATCCCAGAATTTTAAATAGAACAACTTAGTATATATGTGAATAACCCTATAGAATATAGAGATTTTAGTATTCACTTAATAAAATAAAAGAACTTTAGAAAAAGAGAGATACATTTTGAGACGGAAATTCTGCAGCATAACGGCTATGTTTCGGGGTTTTAGAAAACATTGAAAAGAGAGGGGACATGGTTAAAACATTCATAAATGACCCATAAAACATTATAGGTACAGAAAATGAAGTATATATGAACATGGTAATGAAATTTTAAGGACATACCATTTGAAATGAAAAACATGGAAGGAAGACAAAAATTAGATTTCTCTTATGAAAATTCGGCAGCCTAACGACGTCACTTAAACTTCAACAAAAATGAATTGACGAGATCAAATAGGGTATCTCATCATATGAAAATAAAAGTTCAGTATTATATATATATAGATCATACCCCGACATAATAAAAAAGTAACTTGAAAGACTTGACATGAAAGTAGAACTTTGAAAAATGAGAAGGGTGAAAGAATCCCTTAAAAATTCGACAGCCTAACGGCGCCACTTAAACATTCTTAAAACGAATTGATGAGAAAAAGAGGGCCTCTCTCATCATATGAACATGAAAAGGTCAGTAATATGAATATAAAAGAACATCCTCCAACCTAAGAACATGGATCATAAAGAAATGACATAAAAGAGATTACTTGAAAAGAAAGAGAGAGGTTGGATCCCTTACCTTAAAACGTAACTCTTAAAACTCAAAGGTTTGGACCGTGAGGGCTTGGGGGAACCTTGGGAGGACTCCTTGGGAGGACTACTTGGGAGGTAATGAGACCAGAGATTCGTTGGGGGAGAGTTGAGAGTCGAATGGATGAGAGGATGGCTTGGTATTTATAGGGAAAGTGAGCGGACAAGGCATTAATGGCCAAGGGACACCTCATTGGTTGTTTTGAAAAAACCATGGGCTTGCCCATGGTATTTGCCCATGGTAATGGACACATGGGTTCCCCCATACAATACTTCATCACCTTTGGTCTTCCAACCCTTAAAATATCTCATTAAATCATAATGACACAGTTATGATGTTATTAAACATACTGAAACCCTAAAACTGTATTTTCACTATTCATCGAAAATTCATTTTTCTCAGAAAAATCCCCAAAAATTACCTTAACATAATATCGATGCTCTGAGTTCAAAAATGAAATCCATTTTATAAAAATAATTTTCTAAATATTTTTAATTTAATTTTTAATTAAAAAACACTATTCACGCAAAAAAACTTATACTTGACTAATAATTTATGAAACTGTTATTTACCCATTTTATTGAATCACATTACTTAATCAAGGTGTCTAAATTATATTAAAACTTTCTTTAAGTGATATTACCAATCCATTTGGTCACATTACTAATCCTAAGTGTAAAATCACTATTCATACTTTATTATTCATCAAAAATTAAGTTGATCTTATTAGACTCAAAATTTTATACTGAACACTTTTGCAGAAGACCTTTTTTTGAAAATCATTACACATCATTAATTATTTAAGGTTTACATGAATATTTTAACATATCCTTTTTTTCAAAATTCATCAATAAAATACATCCTAAAATTATCCGGACATTTGAAATTTCATAAACATCACTAAAGGAAGAAATCTCAATTTATTCATCCCAAAGGATTACACAAAGAAGCTACGGTCTTGTCACATAGCCCCTTATAACACCAGCATATGACCTAAGTGTAAGGTGTGCTATAGTGAGGGAATCTGAGGGAGGCTCAGATAACATTGCCCTCATAGTAATCTCTACTAACTTGAACTTCTCATGCAGGCGTTTCCATTCAAGCTTGACATGCTGGAGTTCGGCTTGGGCTTGGTCCAAAGTGAATCCCAAAGATGCCACCTCCTTCCCAAGCTCTGATAAGTGGGCTTCATAAGGTTCGAGTCTACTGGATGAAGCCATCGACTTCTCTTTCTGCATTAACTATTAACATCTCTATTAAATCGTTAAGAGTAAGTTAATATACTATTCAAAAATTTTGGGTCGTTACATAAATAATGTTTAGGTTTATGTTTTTATTATGTAATTCACATGTTATGTATGTGGTTTCCAAGACACTAGACCTAAAAAGATCCTTCCAAGTTATTAATATAATATTTTGTTAAGGAATTGCGTTAAAAGTAATTTATTAAAATAATTTTCGTCATATTTTGTATGGTTTCTCCTTATTCCCACCATTTTAAAAATATAATTTTTTAAAAAAAACATAAGTTAAAAAAGCATGAATAAATAATTTATTCTTATAAGAAAATTAATTCTAAAGTCATATCTTATGGGATCCTTTTTTAGACATTTTCTAATATGATTATTCTAAGATCATGTGCTTTAATACTTTTATATCATTAAAAGAAATAATTAATTTAGATGTATATCCTTCATAGTGGTTTGTATAGAATTTTTGATTAATCATACCATATCTCACGGGAGTGTCAAACCAAGTTTTCAGTAAGGCCACCTTTTAATGCACCAGGTGATGATTGAGTTATTACCCAATACAAACTTTTTAGAGTTATTATCCATAGGTACATATGTTCCAGATCCACATCTACTTGTAGTATCTAAATAGATATTTCATTGTTCTGAAAACACATGCTATTATACTTTACCAAAACTTAGGATGTTCATCTATACTTAAACCTGAGGTTTGTCTCTATTATATTCTAATACCAATTCAATAATTAACTAAACTATTATTTGATTCCAACTATAGAGACCCCAATTTTTCTTACATGACTATTACATCATTTTTAATATAAACAATATAATAGTGATACAATCCATGATCCAAAGGTTTTGTACCATGGGAAAATTAGGCTCATATATCACTTATATATAATAAAACTTAATAATTATTAAATACGTATTATTTATCCTCCTAAAATCTCTCAAATTTTCATTGTTACATGTAACCATCTAAGGATATATATCAAATAAAGGGGTGATCTAAAAACCCAGTAAGGGTAGGAATAACATGGGAGAAATACGGGACATAAATTCATAGTATATGGGTGAGATTAATAGTATCAAAATCATAGGATCATCATCATGTCCAAGAGGAAAATATTTCATAAAGTCATGGAATGTGTTATATTCAAATTAATGAAACATCATAACATAATGTTAAAATATCACACATAGTTCTGAAAAAATCTAGTATCAGGTTCATGCATAACATGTGTGCATAAATTATAACATCAAAATTGTGACAAAATATATCATCATGTTCACACATAATGCACATAATATCATGATATATATCACATTACCTAATATAATGGAGGGATATATAATCCCATACTTAACCACCACTTCATAAAATTCTCATAATCATGCATTCTATGTGGAAAGATAACATATAAAAATCCAATTCAAGATATAAACCCATTAAAATGAATGGGTTTCAAAAAGGATTCCAAATATAATGCTTCATGGAATAACCATTGGGTTTAAAAAATTAATAAGATAGATTATAATATAGCACAATATATAATTTCTATTTAAATAAAAACAACTCAATAGAAGTAAAATATGAGTTTTGGAAAAATAATTTTTTTTGATAAATGTTTGTATTTGGATTAGAATTAATTTTGGAAATGAAGAAAAATGTATATCCCAATAAAGATAAGGGAAATAATATTGAAAATGAAATTTAAGGATGTTAGAGTAATTTCCATTCTGTAAATTATATGAAAGAGTCCATAACCCAAAAGAGTATGAGTTGGGTTCGAGAATCTCCTTACCTTAAATCTCAATTCATTCCATCACTTTTCCACCTACTGAATAATAAAATTAGGTTTATTAAAACATGTAAACTAAGTTAATTATGTTAATTTTCATCACTACTGATCAATTATAAACATTTTATGTTATTAATTAATTCCATTTATTATGGTTGAAACGTTTTTTATCATATTTTCCATAAAATATCCTATCTAATTTCGATATCGCTATTTTTTTCATGGTCATTTAGACATAAGTAGATTTAATTATAGAAGCATAAATACATATATTTATACATTTATATATCATAAATAATTTATTTTAACAATTCACAAGGGTGGTGATAAGAAAATAATTGACAAAATCCTCACTAGTGGTTAACCGGTTGTTAACATGACATTGTACATTGAGGATGTGAGACATATATAATATGTTATTTTTTTATAAATGACATTTATATAGGATATTAAAATTATCAAGATCATGTTATAATTTTTTTTACTTATTTTAAGAATGTTTTTATTAGAAAATAAAATAAGGATGGGGAAATAGAAAATGAAATGAAATAAAAAGATGAAAAGATAATACCTCTTTCTTGAAGTTGTTCATTTTCTATGGCCCTTAACTTCTTGAATGTTTGGAGTTTAATTAATCAAAAATGAGACAAAGAATAATAAGGGGATTATGAGAGAGTAAATGGTAAAATAATTGTCTTTGGTAATTGAGGGAGGAGTGGGTTTCTAAGGTAGTGGTGAGGGGTTATTTATACTTGAAGATCGGGATGTTTTAAGGATAAAATATTAAATAAATTATTATATCAAAGGTAAAATTTCAGTATTAATATTTTTGAAATTATGAAAGGTATTTGAATTAAATAAAATTGTCTTAAGACTTTAAAAAACTTTATAATCCAAATTTATTAGTTTAATCAAAATGAAAGTTGTAAAAATGAAAAAAATAATATTATTTTAATATAATACTTTAGACTTTAGACTTTAGAAAATAATTTTTTGGCTTGGAAAAAAAATTATTTTATTTAAATGACTTGTTTATTTCATTAAATATGATTTTTTTTAGAAAACATTTCAATATTTGATTAGGTCATTGTTACATCATGAATGATATAATTTTAAAAACATCAGTTATGAAAAACTTTATTTTTACTATTTACCTAAAAATTGATGTATTTTAGAAAATTACCAAAAAATAAATCTTAGACAGTTTTGGTACACTAATTCTAAAAATGTAATTCAATTTATCAAAATAATTTTATTAAATAGGTAATTTTATTTTTTAATATAAAAATTGTGATTTTTTATTAAATAACATAAAATACAGCTTATTTATAAATATTCTTATAGTATCTTTGAGTTTTTAATATTGATATTTACTTTATAGAATTATAATATTTATATTTTCTTAAATTATTCATGATAAATATTATTTATAATACATTTTATTATGTTGAGGTCAAATTATTATTCTATTGGTCGGGTTACTATTATCACTGCCCAGGTTACTATTCTCAATGACCATGTTATCATTCCCAATGGACTTGTTACTATTCTAATAGTCATAATACTATTACAATGGTCATATTACCTCCTATAAATACAACTTCATTCCTTCATTCAATATTCACTACAATTCCTCCCCATGTTCTATATTTTTCCTTTCTAAGATGTCTATTGGTTTATAAATATTTTGTTTCTTTTCCATAGTGTTGTTTATGAGAGTGATGATTCAAGTAGATTATAATGATCCAAATTTACCCATTTTACATTTCTTATTTTTTATTTTTATCCCATCATAATGTTTGGAATTTTCATTGGTTTAGTTTTTGACTAATATAATGATCTCTATTAATTAAATAAAGCATTGTTGGTTTCTCTATGTTTTGTATGTGTATAATATTTATAATATAATATAACCCACATTTATTTGGGAAAAAATACCACTTATAAACTTTAGGTTTTTATAGAGACCACATTGGTCACGTTGTGAAGTTATCAGGTGAAGGTGGGCTCCACATTTTGAGCTTCCTAGTTATGCCACGAATGAAGCTTGGGTGGATTTTTTTTAAAAGAGGGGTAGACCCATCTTTTCCCACCTCCCATCCCTATATTCTTCGATCAAGGGGAATGCGGGAGGTGTTTTTATCATCTTTCTCTCCCCTACCTCTTCCTTCATTCAATTCCCCATAATATAGGATGTGTTTTATGTGATTTTATGGAGATTCCTTGTATGTTTCTCTACCTCTTCTCTTTCTCTCGGTTCCCCATTTCTTTCCCTTGATATTAGTGTGATTTAGACTAGTTTTTCGGTGTTTATTCCACCATATAATAGTGTAATCGACCGAGTATTATGATGTTTCTATGTGTGGTGGTGAGATGAGACCATGGAAGGTTGATCCCATGTCGTTGGGTGTGAATTCAGTGAAGCAGTTTTTTCTGGGGATCCTTTCAGTGAATATTCCTATTTTTAATAATTGAATAATTTTTTATAATTTTTTATATTTAACTATTTTGATGTTGTGTCATGTGATAGGTTCTCGAGAGCATGGATGGCCTTGATTAATGTGTCTTAAAGTGTTTCATGGATGGTAACTCCTTTATGGAGGTAGAAAGTCCCTATGATACAAATTCATATCCATATTTATTTATGAGCATGAATTCCTAAATAACTATATGGGTTATTATAGAGTAACTATGGACCAATAGTTCCCTAGTTAAGAAAGATATGGGGTGGCAATGAGTTTCCTCAACCTAATATAAGTGTTTTTAGTACTTAAGTGAATTGGGATTTCTTGACGACCATGTCGTCAAGGTGGAAATGTTCCAGTTAGGATAACATGAGCCCTTGGGTAAGTATTAGGGTACTATTTGTGATATATAATATCATAGTATGGGTTCCTAAGTCTATCAATAAATCATTAGATGATGTGGAATGAGTGATGATGAGCAATATGGTCATATGTCTCACTGGTGACTAAGAACTCTCCATTGAGGTCAGCGGAGAGTCGTGGTGTGTGAGGTGAGTATGAAAAGACCTCTAGGACTTGATGTGTGTCATGGAGAGGGGTTTATTCTAATATATGGGTTGATATATCTCCCTTTGAGTATGTGATATGTGACCCTGGTGGGGTTTGTGGGAACTTTTCAGGACTTGACATCAGGTTTCCATGGGGCTTAGAGTGGGATAGCTTGGGACAGTCCCTCGATAGTTGGAAAAGGGGTGATAAGGTCAGATCGGGCCTCAAGGATTGTTATAGAAGAGCCTATGGATGGTATCATCATTGAGGGGTGAAAAAAATGAGAAGTTATCATCGATTAGAGATTGCGATATTTTTGTAGGATACAGTGGAAACTATGGTGGGTGAGACGAGATGTGCTTCAAGATGAGGGGTTAGGTCTCAATTAAACAGCACCCTAGAATCAGTTGGTGAGATGTGTGATGGGTCATGTTCCCTATGTGTTTATTAATGTGTATGTTTTTTTATTATTGTGATAGGAGAAAAACCTAGTGGGGGAGAGGGATCCTGATACATGGAGATTCCATGAGTGAGATGGATTTAGCTGGATTTTCATGGGTGAGATGGAGTCCTCATATGCTTAAAGTAAGACCTTACTTTGAATATTATAGGGCCGGGATAAGGGACCCTTACTTGAGTAGGCTTGGTTCGTGATAGTGTACTTCAATTATTGAGAGGTTTGGGTCATTATGTGACACGATACATAGATGATAGACCCTACCTTGAGTGATAATGTAGTGGGTTGGGATTTTGATGTGAGGCCTTACCTTATCCCTTCAAGTAGAGGATTTAGGTTTTTGATATCTCATACCCTGAGTCTTTGGGTATAGGATTTATGTAATTTCATTAAAAATAGGTGAGTAAATAATATATATTTTGGAATGGCATTGAATTATTTATGATCTGGTATCATGGTGTTCTGGTTAGCACATGATAGTCTAATGTACATAGAGTTTTGGTGGTCTAGTTAGAACACGAAATCTAATGCTCTTATGTGACATGTTTATTAGTTTCCTCATCAATACACTTATATTATGGAATATATAAGTGTAAATTGGTGATAAACTACTGATATGTACTTATAACACCATGAAAAAGCACATTGGTACATGTATAAGCTTTATGTCCTCTTTAAAGTTCAACATAAATTTTGAAGTGGATTAGGTGAGAAAAGATCAATGCGGTTATAGAGACTAGATGGTTTTGAGTCTTGGGTATAGTATTAGGGTCAAATGTAAATTTTTATAAATATATTTATTTTGTTATGTGATTGAACTAGTGGTGATTATTTGTGTTGTATGATTGTATGATTCTATGTGACATTTGTTATAGAATTTTGTTATATTGATTATGTGTACTCTGATTATATTTTGTGTATGTATTGTTTTTTTATTATATGACTGATTTAGTATCATAGTAACTCAATCATATGAATTATCTATCATCCACAAATTATAAGCCTCTAGCATACAGGTAGTTTCACCTAAGGTTAAGTAGCACACCAGGTTGGGGAACATCTGAGTGGTCGCCAAATCAGGGAATTACAATGAAAACCCAAAACCCATTAGCAGACCCATTTGATTATTTTGAGATAATTCAATGATAATACTGAGAATATCATGATGGTAAATATCATATAATTTCTATATGAAAAATATGTAAATTTTATTCACTTTATTCCATGAATATATGACATTGTAGAAGGAAGAATATAATTAGATAGAGTATTATATAAAGAGAAGAAATTTATGTTGGGATTCAAATGGGTATAATAAAAATTATTAGAGCACATAAGAGAAATGAAGACTCTCAAAAAAAGATCTCCATTCTTAGAAAAATAAAAACATGAAAGACTATAAATGAAGAGCACTATAATACCATGTCTACCTTACACCAAAGAAGTTATTTCTTCCTTTTTATCCATCATCAAATGAGTTTGATAAGGATAAAACTAGAGGGAAAAACTCTCCTCCCTAGGTAGATCTGATAGAACTTTTGGGTTTTTTTAGGGATTATTAATACTTAATAATAACAATTTAAGTGATTAGAGACCTTTCCAAGATCACCAGTTAAAAGATAAATGAAATCTGTGTAAATTTTGGAATGAAGAAAACTAAAAATGTGTGTATCTTGAATGAAAGATACTAATGATACATGTTTATCTTCATATGATTTATTTGATAATGATCATTGAAGTGGAATATAGAAGACTCCAACCTTTGGATTTATCCACATTTCATGCCTAATTCTCTTATCATTTGAGAGGGATCCTTCCAAACATCTATAAAGATAAATTTAATAGGTTTATTGGCTTAGTAATCACACTTAAATTGGAAAAGTGATAAATAAGTTTTGTATAAAGGAATCCAAAAAATGGTACTTACTAGTGTTTCATGGTATAAATCTTAGGAATATTCAAGATCCTTATAAAGAGTTAACAATAATGGATAGAATTACCTATGAATTTTTCATTGGTTCTATCCTATATGATATGTTGTACACCTGACTTGATATCTCCTATTATATTGGAATCATTTCAATATACCAATCCAATCCTGGTGAGAGTCACTAGATTGATGAGAATAATATTCTTAAGTACTTGAGAAGGACTAAGGTTATGTTCTTGATCTTTGGATGAGAGGATGAGATATGTGTAAAGGGTTACACGTATAAAATCTTCCTATCAGACAAATATGATATGAAATCTCAATATCGTTTCATTTTTTACCCAAATTATGGATCCATCTATTGGATGACTTCCAAATATGCCACTATAACTGAATTGAGAATAGATGAAAAATACATCGCTATATTAGATTCTCTGAAGGAAGTTATTTGGATCAAGAAGTTCATCTTTGAACTAGTGGGGGTTTATAACATCTAGGAAACAATTGAACTTTAATATTATAAAAATAGAGTTATGTAACGCCCCAACCCCAGTTACCCAGAGTCGGTGCATTATTACATAACATTGGCATGATCACAAGAAAGATCAAATATCGAAAGACCAATTGGTTTAGTAGCCTTGGAAACACTAGATATATTCATGAGTCTTACATGACATCATAAAAATGAAAACTACAACAACATATTTTCTTCATAGTCCACACTCATATACCCACATACTATCCCTTCAGGTCATTCATAAATTACTTCTTCACATCCTGGGAAAAAATAAAACATAGAAAAGGGGTGAGCTCAAATGCCCAGTAAGGATAAAAATATAGCGGAAACTTTCAGAAATAGGAATAAACATTTAAGGCAATGTATAACTAAAACAAAATCCTTTTAAACTTGAACTTCAACATAGTATGGCAAAAATAAAATGAAATAATTCCATTTACTTATTCACATGGATATTATACTAATCGAATAATCACATGCAATAACAATAACCACTTTCATAATGATGGAATGCATAATGCCAGACTATCATAACCACATAGCCAAGGCCTCGTTCCAAGACTATGAATAAGATTTTTCCAAGGCCTTGTGTCAAGACACTAGTTTGTCTCATGAGACCTACCGATGCATCGAGGAGCTATAGAGGGATCCACTCGTCACATATTAAGTCCAATGCATTCCCATATGAAAAGGTTTAAACATAACATAAACATTCGTATTAAAACTAGCATACGAAATGTCAATACTTTCACCATAAACATGAATGGTATAAAAATAGCACATCCACAGTCAAACATATCACAAAACCTTCAATACAATATAGAAGTTTTGTATCATAATAAATCAACTTCAAATAAGTGTAAAATCCATCAAAGGATGTTGACATAGATTAAATCAAAACTCTTTTTAGAGAAATATATCTTTCTATTTTGAAATAATTTAAGAGTCATATATTTATAAAATAAAACATTTTCTTTGAAAACATTCCTATAAGCTTGTAAGGGAAGCTTTGACAATTTTATAACGGTGGAAAATAGTCGCATCCGCCGTATAAGTTAAAGAAACATTCTTACCTTAATTCTGTCGAAAAGGTTAAAAAGGACCTTGTTTGGAAAACGACGGAAAGATTCCTTTATAAACCACTTATAAAATTCAACAAGGGTATAAATGACTTTAACCCATATTCTAGTAAATAGTAAAAAATGTTTTGAAATACATTTTTAAGAAACATGGATGTGGATGATAAAGAAATCCCAGTATAATATTACGTATAAACAACCTCGGATGATGAAGAGATTGAGAAATAAACCCTTACCTTGTACTTTTTATTGGTTGGGGGTAGGTTAACCTCCTGTATAATGGTGAAATAATTGTTATTAAATTATACAAGAATATTAATATGATATCATATATGATCTTTTAACATTGATTTGTTAATAATATCTTAGTATTGTCGTTGTTTCGGGTGTTAACTTACTCGTTTTCTTTTATATGTTTTGTTACATAAGCCATGTTTGTCATGGATTGGTTGTACCTTATTCATATCCAGAATGATATCAAGTCCTTAAACATTATTTTTAAATCATCAAATGATAATTATACTTGAATGGATACGATGGAGAATGAATCTCATCGCGTTCGTGGAGACGGTAGTCCGTAAGTACGCACGAGCGACAATATCATTCTTTTTATAATAAAATAATATGTAATTGGATGGTATATCATATATAAAGGATAATTATCATGTTAAATTTATTATTTACATGAATTAAAAATCATTATTATACCCATCCAAATAATAATTTATTGAATAACAATTACACCACGACGTGGAGATGATAAGTCATACGTACGCACGTATGGTGACATGTTTTTCAAAGGATGGATAGAATACTGAAATATGGTTGTAAAATGTTTATAATAACATCAAATTATATATAATATATTGTAGTTATTATTTTAGAATGGTAATAACAAAGAAAGAATAAGTGGAAGAAGAAATGAACTTGAAAAAGGGTGGTGAAATCATTACCTCTTCTTCGGGTTCTTCCTTTTAATTTGATCAAAAGGGCTCCTTAAGTTGGATTTATGACTAAAGTAAGGCCTCTAGGATGAATTGAGGGAAGTTTAGAGAGTATTTGGGCAGATTTTGGCCGAACCAAAAGGCTTTGAAGGTGTGAGTTAATGAGAAGGGAGAGTTCCCTTTTATAAGAGGGGTGAGGGGAACCATTGGAAAAGCTAGAAATATTATTTTATAATAAATTCATATTCGGTTTCTAATGGCTCCAAAGTGGATTATTTAAAGGTTAAGGTGGGTATGGGTCGAAAACCACTCAACCAATAGAATTTAGACAGGTTTGGGTTACTATATTAACCTTATCTTTAAGTATTAACTCTTAGTTAATTAGTTTCACTTTTACAATGTCTCTTTGTATTTTTATATTATATGGTTAATAAAATTACTATATACATACAAGCGACCCCCAATTGGTCCATTAATGATATACCTATCATGATATAAGTCTCTTGGCCGAATATTAGATTTTTAGGAATTTAATATCAATTAATAATATAATATTTTTTTTAAAAACTCTTTTATGTCAATTTTGTAACTATTCAATAATTGATTTTTGTGAAAATCATAACAGAATGATTAATTGGAAAAAAGTTACTTAAGTCAATCCTAAAATGTCATATTAACCTAGAAAAGTAGTTTAATTCATAAAAAGTCTCAAATTATATTTATTTGGGTATTTATAATATCAATTATTCTAATTTTTCATTAATTAGGTAATTACTGCATCATCATTGTGTCATAAATAAAGTAAATTATTTAAGGTCTAAAAATTATAAATAAAATATAATTATGTATGAAATCATTTTATATTTCTAATTAATATTTACAATTGAATTTATATTATGTATAACCCTATATTAAAAATGTTATAGTAAATAAACTTTGATTTTAACTCTTTTAACTCTTCTTTGAATTAAATAATAATAAATGTCCTAATCTAAACCAAGTGGACCTAAATGATAATATTTTATTCCTAAGGTTGTTTTTGGTCGAGATACACTTGTCCAATATAATTAGGACATGTGTTAGGGTAATATTAATATCATTTTTACCCTTAATTACCCTATTTACTTTTAACCGTGGTAAATAAAAGTAAAAAGTTACTATTCACCAAAAATTATTTTCATATCATTGAACCACATTTTACTACTTGATATTAACCGTGTCTCTCAGATTTTTGAAATTCCATTCACAGAAGCGGTAAAATTAAGTTTTATGAAAAATTCAGTTTTTTAACTACCACTTAGTGGTTTCACTATTCATCAAAAATTGAAGTTTTTTAGAACAATGCCAAAATTTCACTCTAAGATATAATTGATATTCCGAATTCAAAAATGATGTCTATTTTAAAAAATTCCAAACATATAAGTTGCATTAATTAATTTTATAATTAATTCCCGCTGTCACAACAAATAGCGTGTTTTTAAGAAACAATATATATCAAAAGATTGACAATTGTTTATGTCCAATTTCAAAGTGAAATTAACTCTAATGAACACCATTGGATAAAATGGTAAAAATATATTCTAATTATACTTTAAAACCACTAAATAATATAATTTATCACTATAAATTATTTTGATTAAAAAAGTTGTTTTTAAGTATTTTTCACTATTCATAAAAATTGGAAGTTCTCAGAAAAATACCAAAAAATCAACTTAGGATAATTTCGATATTCTGAATCCAAAAATGAAGTCCATTTTGAAATATAAAATATATATAATTTCAAAAAGTAGGTATTACTACTCATAACATCTAGTTTTATTGGTTGTGGTGTGTTAGAACTCGATGTTGCGTACAACACACGATATCACATTATTCAAAGAGAAGCGTATTGTAGAAGCTTGGGGTGTTACATTCTCTCCTCCTTCAAATAATTTCGTCCTCAAAATTTCTAGAATACTACCACATGAAAAGACTCGGGAGGTTCTTCATCATAAGTTCCTCGGGTTCCCACGTTGCCTCTTCCATCTTATGGTTTATCCACAAAACTTTTACCAGACGCGTCGTCCGATTTCTCAGCACTTGCTCTCTCATATCAAGAATCCTGATTGGCTCTTCGCAATAAGACAGATCGGGTTCCAGTTCTAATTCCTCATAGGTGAGTACATGCATTGGGTCAGGCATGTATTTCCTCAATAGAGATACGTGGAACACATCGTGAACTTTGGAGAGACTTGGCGGCATTGCCAATCGGTAAGCTACAGCCCCAATTCGTTCTAGAATTTCAAAAGGTCCAATATCCCTAGGACTCAATTTACCTTTCTTACCAAAACGTATGACTCCCTTCTATGGACATACCTTCAGGAAAACATGATCACCGACTTGAAATTCCAAATCTTTCCTTCAATTATCGGCATAGCTCTTCTGCCTACTTTGAGCTGCTTTGATGTGATTTTGGATTACCTTCACCTTTTCCATCATTTCCTCCACTAGTTCTGGACCTACAAGTTTTCTTTCACCAACGTCATCCCAACAGGTTGGTGTGCGAAATCTCTTTCCATATAACGCTTCATATGGTGCCCTTTGAATACTCGAATGGAAGCTATTGTTATAGGAAAATTCTACCAAAAGTAAATATTGATCCCACATACCCTAAAAGTCAAGTGAGCAAGATCTCAACATGTCTTCTAAGGTTTGAATAGTCCGTTATGATTGTCCATCTGTCTGAGGGTGGTGGCCAGTGCTCAAATGAAGTTCAGTATCCAAGGCTTTTTGAAGACTTTTCCAGAATCTTGAAGTAAAACGGGCATCACGATCTAAAACAATTGATAGGGGTACTCCATGAAGTCTCAAAACTTCATTAATATATAGTCTTTCTAGACGTTCCAGTGGTAGATCTTCTCTTATAGCAAGAAAATTTGTTGACTTGGTAAGACGATCAACAATAATCCATATTGCATCATTCCTTCTAGGAGTCTTTGGTAGCCCCATGATAAAGTTCATTGTAATATTGTCCCATTTCCACTCTGGTATGGGAAGAGGTTGCATGACTCCTCCAGGTTGTTTCCTTCCAGCTTTCACTTGTTGACAAACCATACATCTTGACACAAAATCAGCAATCTCCCTCTTCATGTTGTCCCACCAAAAATATTCCTTCAAATATCTATACATTTTGGTGCTCCCAGGGTGTATAGAGAAATTGGAACTATGATCATCATCCAGAAATTCCCTTTTTAGATCAGATATATCGGGAACACAAAGTCTCTTCCCAAATTTCAAAATTCCTTCTTCATACACAAAGTCTCTCAATCTTCCATCATTCACAGATTTAATATTCTTTTGAAATTCTTCATCATCGGTCTGAGAACTCTTAATCCTTTCTAGTAAAGATGGTTTGGCAACCATTTGAAAAATAATTGATTTTTCACCTTCCATGGTTATTCCCATGTCCATATTCACTAGATCCATGAAAATTGGATCCCTTTAAATTCTCATATTGTTCAAAACTCCATGGTCTTTTCTGATCAAAGCATCTACCACCTTGTTTGCTTTCCTCGGGTGGTAGTGTATCGTACAATCATAATCCTTGAGTAATTCAAGTCATCTCCTTTGCCTCGTGTTGAGTTCTTTTTGTGAGAAAATATACTTCAAACTCTTGTGATCAGTATAAATCTCACATTTTCACCATAGAGGTAGTTCCTCCATATCTTCAAATCAAAGATCACAGCTGCTAACTCGAGATCATGAGTAGGATAGTTTTGCTCATGAATTTTCAACTGTCGTGATGCATAGGCAATAACCCTATCATTCTGCATAAGGACACAACCAAGTCCTTTCTTCGATGCAACACTATAAATAACGAACCCATCATTCCTCGATGGTAGATTCAATATAGGATCATTGACTAATCTTCTCTTCAGTTCTTCGAAACATTCTTCACACTCTTTTGTCCAAACAAATTTAACCCCTTTACGTGTGATCTTCGTTAATGGGTTAGCCAATCGGGCAAAATTCTGGACGAAACGTCGATAATAACCTGTTAAACCAATAAAACTACGTACCATAGTTATACTCATAGGTGATGGCCATTCTTGAATTGCCTTGGTCTTAGAAGGATCAACAGAGATTCCATCTTTAGAGACAATATTTCCAAGAAAAGAAATCTCCTAAATCTAGAATTCACACTTTCTAAACTTCCCATATAATTCATCTCTTCTCAGAGTCTTCAGGATAATGCGCAAGTGATTTTCATGATCTTCGTAGCTTTTGGAGTATACCAAGATATCATCAATAAATACCACCAAAAATTCATCGAGATAATCCTTGAAAACTCTATTCATCATATCCATGAATACAAAGGGTGCATTAGTCAATACAAAAGGCATTACTGTAAACTCGTAATGCCCGTACCTGGTTCAAAATGTTGTCTTTGGAATGTCTTCCTTCTTCACACACAACTGATGGTATCCAGATCGAAGTTCAATCTTTGAAAAATATTGAGCTCCATGAAGTTGGTCAAATAAATCATCAATGCGAGGTAAGGGATACTTGTTCTTTATTGTTATAGCATTGATCTCTCGGTAGTCGATACATAACCTCATAGATCCATCTTTCTTTTTAACAAAAAGAATAGGGTCTCCCCATGGAGAAACACTAGGGAGAATAAATTCTTTATTACTCAATTCCTCTAGTTGTTTCTTTAGTTCGACAAATTCTATAGTGTCCATTATATAAGGGGTCTTCGATATAGGCCTTGATCCAGGAATTAAATCAATGGAAAACTCAACTTCTCGTTCTGGAGGATGTCCAGGTAAATATTTTGGAAATACATCTACATATTCTTTCACAACAGGTACATCCTCTTTTTGAACATTCCTTTCCTCACCCACAGTCATTTCATTCTCTTCCTCCCCAATAATTGAATTTAGTTGAGCTACTGGGGGTGGATCTAGAAAAGAATTAGGTAGTGACGATTCTACTCTAAAGATAAGGTGTTCCTTATCATCATCATCAAAAATCGTAACCTCCTTCTTCTTACAATAAATCTTCGCATCATAGTCCGAAAGCCAATCCATACTGAGGATTATATCAAACTCAATCATAGGTATGAAAATGAGATCAGCAGATAAAGAACATTTATGTGCTCTAATAGGGACTGATTCACAAAACTTTGTTGCAATGATACTTCCCTTAGGAGTTTTAACTGACAACTCCCTTGTTAAATAAAATTGGAAATATATAATTTTCTTAGAAAACTGGGAAGATATGAAACAATGCGATGATCCAGAATCAAATAATGTATTTTCTAAACTTGAGGAAACCATTAAATTACCTACCACCACATCTTTCGGAGCTTCTACCTCAGCAGTAGTGATAGCATAAGCTTGGCTTTGATCCCTTGGCCTTTTCTGAGGTAAGTTCTCCTAATGCTTAGGACATTCATTTGAATAATGTCCCATCTCCCTGCAATTGTAGCACTGAACATTGGTAGCTTCCTTCTTCCCTTTTCAATCATGATATTGGTGGCCTTTTTCACCACACTT
Organism: Viscum album; assembly: GCA_963277665.1. Classification (NCBI taxonomy): domain Eukaryota; kingdom Viridiplantae; phylum Streptophyta; class Magnoliopsida; order Santalales; family Viscaceae; genus Viscum; species Viscum album. Next base: position 1,391,902,239 of record OY728121.1, read on the forward strand.
GTAACAGACACCCATTCCCTTCAAGAAAGTACCGGGGTGTTTCTTCCCACATTTACCACAGGATGGATATTCAACCTTTCCCTTCTTTCCCTTATTTCCATTCCCAAATTGATTAGAAGATCTCTTCTTCTCTTTCTTTTCTTTAAAGTCATAAGACTTAGAGAATTCCTTTTCGGTCTTGATAGCACATGAGAAAATGTCTTCGTACGAAGAAAAGGATTGTGAGACTAATGCTCGACAGAGAAATGGTTTTAACCCATAAAATAAACGATCAATCTTACTTCTTGGGTTAAATATATAATCTCAAGCATACCTTGCTAACCTTGTAAATTTAGCCTCATACTTTGTGACATTCTCAACCTCCTTTTGTCTCAGACTCAGAAATTTCCTTTCCATATCTTCTCGATGGTCACGAGGAAATTATTTTTCTAAAAACAGATCTTTAAACTCCATCCATTCCATATTTGATACTTCATCATCTTTCTTCATGGTTTTAATCAATGGCCACCATTGATCAGTATCTCTAGTGAGGCGTTAAACGGTCATGATAACTTTTTCCCTTTCACTACTCCCCAAAGCCTGAAATATTTTCTCTAGGGAATTTATCCATTGCTCAGCTACTAAGGGATTTGTACTCCCATTGAACATTGGTGGTTGTTGTCTCATGAATCGATCTAACATTGATCCTCCACGCTGCGGATCAGGGTTCTCCATACGGGTAAGGTTATTATTCATAACCTGAATGAGTTGTCCCAGTATGGTGATTAGTTGATCGGTACCAGTTGCATCACCAGATCCACTATAATTATCTTGAGCAGGAGGGCAATCCCTACATGGAGGGCATGCATTGATACAGTTTCCATTTTTTCCACTAGGCACCATTTGTAAACAATGGCATAAACTAGATCAGTTTATGAATCAAAGTACATAATCCCATACTTATAAAACACTTAACATAAATCGAACTATTTATGGATATAATCCATAATCATAAAAATGTTTTCTCTGAGGAAGTATATACTCATAAACCCTTCATAATGATTTGTAAAGAAAATGAGATTTATCCTAAGCATATCCCCCAGGAGTGTCGTAACCAAGAGTGCAGCAAGGCCCGTTGTCGTGCACCAGTTCCCATTTGAGTCTAGCTCAATGCGGTGTTTTCGGGTTTTACCCCTAGGTACATCTGTGCCAGAGCCGACTCTGCCTGCTCGTATCCATACAGGGATGTATTGCTCAGAAAACTCACAAAATCTCTACAATACCAAAATTCTAGGAGGTTCTTCTATACTAATCCTCAAAGTCCATCTTAAATCTATGTGATCTAATCAGATTTTATCTAAATCTAGCTTCCAAGGTTTGTATTAAACTTCCTATGATACCAACTGTAACTCCCCGACCCCCGTTACCCAGAGTCAGGGCATTATTACAAAACATTGTCATGATCACAAGAAAGATCAAATCTCGAAAGACCGATTGGTTTAGTAGCCTTGGAAACACTAGATATATTCATGAGTCCTACATTACATCATAAAAATGAAAACTACAACGACATATTTTCTTCATAGTCCACACTCATATCCCCACATACTATCCCTGCAGGTTATTCATAAATTACTTCTTCACATCCTGGGAAAAAATAAAACATAGAAAAGGGGTGAGCTCAAATGCCCAGTAAGGATAACAATATAGCGGAAACTTTCATAAATAGGAATAAACATTTAAGGAAATGTATAACTAAAACAAAAGCCTTTTAAACTTGAACTTCAACATAGTATAGAAAAAATAAAATGAAATAATTCCATTTACTTATTCACATGGATATTCTACTAATCGAATAATCACATGCAATAACAATAACCACTTTCATAATGATGGAATGCATAATGCCAGACTATCATAACCACATAGCCAAGGCCTCGTGCCAAGACTACGAATAAGATTTTTCCAAGGCCTTGTGCCAAGACACTAGTTTGTCTCATGAGACCTACCGAAGCATCGAGGAGCTATAGCGGGCTCCACCCGTCACATATTAAGTCCAATGCATTCCCATATGAAAAGGTTTAAACATAACATAAACATTCATATTAAAACTAGCATAAAAAATGTCAATACTTTCACCATAAATCATGAATGGTATAAAAATCGAACATCCACAATCAAAAATATCACAAAACCTTCAATACAATATATAAGTTTTGTATCATAATAAATCAACTTCAAATAAGTGTAAAATCCATCAAAGGATGTTGACATAGATGAAATCAAAAATCTTTTTAGAGAAATATCTCTTTCTATTTTGAAATCATTTAAGAGTCATATATTCATAAAATAAAACATTTTCTTTGAAAAAATTCTTATAATATTGTAAGGTAAGCTTCGACGATTTTATAATGGCAGAAAATAGTAGCACCCGCTGTATAAGTTAAAAAAACATTCTTACCTTAATTCTGTCGAAAAGGTTAAAAAGGACCTTGTTTGGAAAATGACGAAAAGATTCCTTTATAAACCACTTATAAAAGTCAACAAGGTTATAAATTACTTTAACCCATATTCTAGTAAATATTAAAAAATGTTTTGAAATACATTTTTAAGAAACATGGATGTGGATGATAAAGAAATCCCAGTATAATATTACGTATAAACAACCTCGGATGATGAAGAGATTGCAAAATAAACCCTTATCTTGTACTTTTCCTTGGTTGGGGGTAGGTTAAACTCCTGTATAATGGTGAAATAATTGTTATTAAATTATACAAGAATATTAATATGATATCATATATGATCTTTTAACATTGATTTGTTAATAATATCTCAGTATTGTCGTTGTTTCGGGTGTTAACTTACTCGTTTTCTTTTATATGTTTTGTTACATAATCCATGTTTGTCCTGGATTGGTTGTACCTTATTCATATCCATAATGATATCAAGTCCTTAAACATTATTTTTAAATCATCAAATGATAATTATACTTGAATGGATACGATGTAGAATGAATCTCATCGCGTTCATGGAGACGGTAGTCCGTGCGTACGCACGAGCGACAATATCATTCTTTTGATAATAAAATAATATGCAATTGGATGGTATATCATATATAAAGAATTATTATCATGTTATATTTATTATTTACATGAATTAAAAATCATTATTATACCTATCCAAATAATAATTTATTGAATAACAATTACACCACGACGTGGAGACGGTAAGCCGTACGTACGCACGTATGGTGACATGTTTTTCAAAGGATGGATAGAATACTGAAATATGGTTGTAAAATGTTTATAATAACATCAAAGTATATATAATATAATGGAGTTATTATTTTATAATGGTAATAACAAATAAAGAAGAAGTGGAAGAAGAAAGGAACTTGAAAAAGGGTGGTGAAATCATTACCTCTTCTTCGGGTTCTTCCTTTTGATTTGATCAAAAGGGCTCCTTAAGTTGGATTTCTGACTAAAGTAAGGCCTCTAGGATGAAGTGAGGGAAGTTTAGAGAGTATTTGGTCAGAGTTTGGCAGAACCAAAAGTCTTTGAAGGTGTGAGTTAATGAGAAGGTAGAGTTCCCTTTTATAAGAGGGGTGAGGAGCACCTTTGGAAAAGCTAGAAATATTATTTTATAATAAATTTATATTCGGTTTATAATGGCTCAAAATCGGATTATTTAAATTTTAAGGTGGGGATGGGTAGAAAACCACTCAACTAATATAATTTAGACAGGTTTGGGTTACTATATTAACCTTATCTTTAAGTATTAACTCTTAGTTAATTAGTTTCACTTTTACAATGTGTCTTTGTATTTTTATATTATATGGTTAATAAACTTATTATATACATCCAAGAGACCCCCAATTGGTCCATTAATGATACAACTATCATGATATAAGTCTCTTGGCCGAACCTTAGATTTTTAGGAATTTAATATCAATTAATAATATAATATTTGTTTTAAAAACTCTTTTATGTCAATTTTGACACTATTCAATAATTGATTTTTGTGAAAATCATAACAGAATTATTACTTCTAAAAAAGTTACTTAAGTCAATCCTAACATGTAATATTAACCTATAAAAGTATTTTAATTCATAAAAAGTCTCAAATTATATTTATTTGGGTATTTATAATATCAATTATTCTAATTTTTCATTAATTTGGTAATTACTGCATCATCATTGTGTCATAAATAAAGTAAATTATTTAATGTCTAAAAAATATAAATAAAATATCATTATGTAGAAAATCATTTTATCTTTATAATGAATATTTAAAATTGAATATATATTATGTATAACCCTATATTAAAAATTTTTTAGTAAATAAACTTTGATTTTAACTCTTTTAACTCTTCTTTGAATTAAATAATAATAAATGTCCTAATCTAAACCAAGTGGACCTAAATGATAATATTTTATTCCTAAGGTTGTTTTTAGTCGAGATACACTTGTCCAATAGAATTAGGACATGTGTTAGGGTAATATTAATATCATTTTTACCCTTAATTACCCTATTTACTTTTAACTGTGGTAAATAAAAGTAAAAAAGTCATTATTTACCAAAAATTATTTTCATCTCATTGAACCAAATTTTACTACTTGATATTAACCGTGTCTATCAGATTTTTGAAATTCTATTCACAGAAGCGGTAAAATTATGTTTTATGAAAAAATCAGTTTTTTAACTACCACTTAGTGGTTTCACTATTCATCAAAAATTGAAGTTTTTTAGAACAATGCCAAAATTTCACTCTAAGCTATAATTGATATTCTGAATTCAAAAATGATGTCTATTTTACAAAATTCCAAAAATATAATTTTCATTAATTAATTTTATAATTAATTCCTGTTGTCACAACAAATAGCGTGTTTTTAAGAAACAATATATATCAAAAGATTGACAATTGTTTATGTCCTATTTCAAAGTGAAATTAATTCTAATGAACACCATTGGATAAAATGGTAAAAATATATTCTAATTATAATTTAAAACCACTCAATAATATAATTTATCACTATAAATTATTTTGATTAAAAAATTTGTTTTTAAGTATTTTTTACTATTCATAAAAATTGGAAGTTCTCAGAAAAATACCAAAAATTCAACTTAGGATAATTTAGATATTCTGAATCCAAAAATGAAGTCCATTTTGAAATATAAAATATATATAATTTCAAAAATTAGGTATTACTACTCATAACGGCTATTTTGATTGGTTGTGGTGTGTTAGAACTCGATGTTGCGTACAACACACGCTATCACATTATTCAAAGAGAAGCGTACCGTAGAAGCTTGGGGTGTTACAAGTTATTTATTAGTATATTGAACCTTATTCTCACAAATGGAACAAACATATCAACTTATATTATCCAGATATTGATTTCACTTCTCAAAAACCACACACTCTTATACTTTACCAAAACTTAGTATGTTTACCTATTCTTAGACTTATCCTTACAGTTGTCGCTATCATTTTCTAATCTTAATTACCAAATTAACTAAACTATTCTCTAATACCAACTATAGAAACTCATATTTTTATTACATGACTATTACATCATTATTAAGATAAAAAACATAATAGTGAAACAATCTGGAATCCAATGGTTCGGTATCATTGGTAAATTGGGCCCATATATCACTTGTACATAATAAACCTTATTCATTATTTTAATAATTCTTCTTTAAAATCCTAAAATATACCACATTTTCCTTATTATATGTAATCACCTGAGGATATACATCAAAGAAATCGGTGAGCTAAAAAATCAATAAGGAGAGGAATAACATAAGAGGAATAAGGTACATGAATCGATAGTATATGGGTGAGCATAATCATATCATAATCATAGGATCACCATAACAATCAGGAGGTAAACATTTGATAAAGTCGTGGAATGTGGCATATGTGTAATAATGAGACATCATAACATATTGGTCAAATACCACATATAGTTGGGGAAAAAGCTAGGATCATGTTCTCACATAACATATGTGCATAAATTGTAACATTAAAATTGTGACCAAATATATCATTGTGTTTACACATAATACACATAATCTCGTGAGATATATCACATCACCCAATTCATTAGAGGGATATAAAATGTATGTATCACCCATAACATTATAAAATTATCATAATCACGAATACCACATGGAAAGATAATATATAACAATCGTAGTCATGAAATAAACTAATGGAAAGGAATCTGTTTCATAAAGTATTTCACATATCATACTTCATGGATTAACCATTTGGGTTCCCAAATTAATAATGTATATTATAATTTAGCATAAAATATCATTTTTGTTTGAAGTATAAACAACTCAAGATGAGTCAAAGATGTGTTTTTTTAAATAAGTCTTTTTGATAAATCTTTATATTCGGATTTGAAATCATTTCGGCATGGTCAAAACACATATATACCAAGAAATAGAATGAAACAGTGTTTAATATATGATTTAAGGATATTATTGGAATATAAATAGTGAAAATTATGTGAAATAGGCCATAACCCAAAAGATAGGGAGTTGGGTTTGACAATATCCATACCTTAAATCTAGCATTATTTCCTCACTTTTCCACCACCTGAATAATAAACTTATTCATATTAAAACATAGAACCATAAGTGAATTATGTTCATTTTCATAACTCATTATCAATTATGATCATTGGATTTTATTCCTTAATTACATTTATTAAAGGTGAAACATTTTGATATCATATTTTTATTAAAATATCCCATATTATTTCAATTTCCCTATTTCTGTTCAAGGTAATTTATATATAAGTTGAATTAATTATAGAAGAAAAAAACATATATTTATTAATTTATATATCATAAAAAAAAATTATTACAACCCATAATGGTGGTGATAATAAAATAATTAGCATCATCCTCGTTGGCGATTAACTGGCCATTAATTGGACATTGTACAAAGAGGAGGTGTGAGAAATATAAAATATGATTATTTTTATAAATAAAATTTATATAGGATATTAACATTATTAATATAATTTTATAATTATATTTATTTTTTTTAATAAGGATTGAATTAGAAAATAAAATAAGGATGGGGAATTAGAAAAAGGAAAGAAAATAAAAATATGAAAAGACATTACCTCTTTCTCGAAGTTCTTCCTTTTCTACAACACTTAAATTCTTCAAAATTTGTGGTTTGATTAATCCATAATGATCCTAAGGATTATAAGGGGATTATTATAGGGTATTTTGTTACATATTTGTCTTTTTTAAGTGAGTTAGGAGTGGTTTTATGAGGGATAAGTCATGAGTTATTTATACCTAAGGATTGGGGTATTTTAAGGATAAAATATTGAATAAATTATTATATCTTAGCTAAACATTTCAATTGTAATATTTTTGAAATTAAGAAATAAGTTTTAATTAAATGAAATTATTTTAAGACTTTAAAACACATTATAATCCTAATTTATTAGTTTAATCAAAAGTAACGGTGGAATAATGAAAAAAATATTTTTTTAGTAGAGTAATTTAGTCTTTAGACTTTGGAAAATAATGTTTAGTTTTGGAAAACAATTTTATTGTATTAAAATGAATAATTTAATAAATTAAATATTTTTTTGTTCATGAGAACATTTAAATATTTTATTATGTCATTATTATATCATTAATGATATAATTTAAAATACGCTAGTAATGAAAAAAAATATTTTTACTATTTACATAAAAATTGAAGTATTTCATAAAATTATCAAAAAAATACCCTTTTAAATTTTCAACATACTAATACAAAAAATGAAATTCAATTTATCAAAACAAATTTATAACATAGATAGTTAAATTTTTTAATTTAAAAAATTGAGATTTTTTATGAAATACATTAAAATACAATTTATTTAAAAATGTGTTTATAATTTCTTTCAATTTTAATGTAGATATTTATTTTATGAAATTATATAATTTATAATTTCATAATTTAATCATGATAAATAATATTTATATTACATTTTATTATGTTTAGGTCAAATTATTATTCTAACGATCAGGTTACTATTCCCAATGGTCATGTTACTATTCTCGATGTTTATATTACTATTCCCAATGTCCATGTTACTATTAAAAGGGTCACATTACTATTTTGATGGTCATATTACCTCCTATAAATACAACTTCATTCATTCATTCAATATTCTCAACAATTCCTCCCAATGTTATTTATTTTCTTTTTCTAAGATATCGATTGGTTTTCTAATATTATGTTTCTCTTCTATAGTGTTCTTCATGGGAGAGATGATTCTATTAGATTGGAATGATCCAAATTTTCTCATTCTAATTTTCTTATTTTTTATTTTTTGTCCCATCATAATTTTTTGCATTGTCATGGGTTTATTTGTTGACTAATTTAACGATATAGTTTAATTAAATAAAGTGTTGTTGGTTTCTCTATTTGTTATATGTGTATAATAATACATAATATAATATAAAACACATTTATTCATGAAAAAATAACATTTATAAATACTATATTTTTAAAGTTACCCCCTTGGTTTCATCAGGAAGCTATCGAGTGATGGTGGTCTCCTCATTGTGAGCTTCTTGTTCATTCCACGAATGAGGTTTGGGTGGATTTTTTTAAAAGAAGGGAATACCTATCTTTTTCCCCCACCCCTCACTATTAGGTCAAGGGGAATATTGGTGGGGGTTGAATTGGTCAGATATCCCATCCCTTTTCATTCATTCAATTCCCCGTGAAGGGGGATGGGTTTTTGTGTGATTCGATAGAGATTTTGGGTATGTTTATCTACATATTCTCTTTGCATTCATTCCCCATTTATTTCTATTGATTTTAGTGTGATTTGGGATACGGTTTTGAGGTCAATTCCACTAGATCATAGTGTAATCAAGTGAGGATGATGGGGCTTATGTGTGTGGAGGTTAGAGGATATCTTGGAAGGCTGATCACACATCGTTGGGTGTGAATTCAATGAAGTGGTGTTTCCCGGTGAGTTTTCAGTTGAATATACATCTTTATATTAATTTAATAATAAACTATAATTTGTTATAATTAATTATTTTTATGTTGTGGAATGTGATAGGTTTTTGAGAGTGTGGAAAGGCTTGACCGAGGTGGTGTAGAATGTGGTTTGGGTGGTAACTCCATTATAGAGGTAGGTGGCCCCAATGATACAAATTCATATGCGTATTTATTTTTTAGCATGAATTCCTATATAAATTTATGTGTTTTGGTAGATTAACTAGGGACTAAGAGTAACCTTGGTATGAGAGAGAATAGGGGGAAGCATTTATCCTCCTCAATCTAATATAAGTTATTTTGACAAATTAAGTGAATTGGGATCACCTTACAACCTTGTCATCGAGGGGAAAAGGTGCCAGTTAGGATAACGTGAGGCCTTGGGAAAGTTTCATGTTATGAGTAGTGACATAGGATAGAATGGATTGGGTTCATAAGGCTATAAAGAAAGCATGAGAGGCTACGGACTAAGTGATGATGAGAAAGATGATTGTATGTCTCACGGGTGACTAGGAACTCTCTCCTAAGGTCAAAGGAGAGTATCGGTGTAACACCCTAATAATTTGTTTTATATTTTTAAATACATTATGTTATGAAAAATAATAATTTAAAATTAATTTTTTTAATTAATAATACTTATATTCCAAATTTATAGCTTTTAAATTAATTTTAAATTAATGTTCCAAAAACAAATACTATTTTATAGTATTATTTTGTGTAAAAGAATATTTTAATATGAATATATGTATTTGATTATTTTTATTACAAAATTCATTTTTATAAATAGATTATTTAATTAAATATTTTAAGAATAATATATATATTTACTATTATAATTATTTTTATAAATACTAAATTATATTACGAATATATTCACTATTAATATGACACCCCAAGATTTTATGGTATGTTTCTTCACAAATAATTTCAATTCATTAAATATCTTATATGCACACAACACTGATTATATGTGAAAAAAAACTTTGTTATAGTTATAACTTACCTATTAAACTTAATTCTTCCACTTCTATGTTTTGAATTTCGAAAAATGTACATACACATTTGTGTTCAGTAAGATATTTAGAGTCATATTAAATCAACTTATTTTTTTGGTAAATAGTAACTTGAACCTTATGAATAGTAATGAACCCTTATTAATAGTAACTTGAAACTTATGAATAGTAATGTAACCTTATAAATATTAACCTAACCAATTTAAGTATAAATAAATTTTATGAACCTTATAAATGAGAGTGAACATTTTAAAAATTAATAATTAAGTGTTGGTATTTTTGGGAGAAATGAATATTTAATTTCAAGTTTATAATTAATAAATTAATTTAAAAGATAATTAATTTTCATAAAATGTATTCATAAATAAATATTTTTTTTCTTATGATTTTTGGATAATTTAATGAGACCTTAGTTAATTTTTCAGGGTATTATAGAATCACTTGTAATTTTAAAAACTATATTTTTCAAGTAAATGGTGATTTTAATTAAAAATTAAATTTATCATATTTAGAAAATTGTTTTTATACAATTAATTTCATTTTTTATTCTAAACATTGAAAAATAGTTAGGGTGAATTTCTGGGATTTTTCTGAAATACTTATATTTTTGGTGAATAGTGAAATTCGATAATTTACAAAATATACTAAATAAATGAATTTCTACATAATGCTTGAGACATGGATGATGTAAATGGAAATTGGTTCGACCTCAAATGAACTTATTACTATTTTTATTAATAATAATCAATACCATTCATAGTCTTGAGCCAAAATAATAAAATAATGATTAAAATAATGGAAAACCCCTCCTCTCCTCCACTATAAATACAACCCCTCGCCCCCTCTTTCTCTCACACCTATCATGCTTTGATCCTTGCCTAAGTTCTGTTGAATACTCTTCCCAAGCCCCTCACCCATTTCCAAGACCATCTGGTCTCACCAAAAGGCCAAAACCAAAAGCCTTAAGGAGGTTCTCAAGGAGAGGAATTCAAGTGGTAAACATCCTCCTTCGTTTCTTTTATTTCTTTTCAAGTACTTTATTTTCTTATATTATAATAATATCCTATATAAAAATTATAATTATAACTATATTATAATATATATACTATAATTTTATCATGTTAATGAAATATCCTTCCTCAAACTACTATCTCTCTTTCTTTTATTTTTAAAAACAAAATCATTGTCCGAGAGGTGTCGATTTACAAACTTCGTGGGCGACAAACTTTCATTCTTCAATTTATCCTTCAATACTATTCATGACACAAATTTTATGGTTGAAAATGATTATAAAATATGTTTTATGTATTATATAATGTTCTGGAAATAGCTATACGTAATACTAATTCATACGATAAAACTAGTTTGTGATGATCGAAATACTGTCGTAACAATCTAAACGATTATCACTGATGTTTTATCTAAAAAATAATCCACATAACATATAAACAAATGAATTATATAACCATTTAATCTTATTTATGTTCATTAGTATCATATAAAATCAATTCTGGATAATTATATCCATTCCCCATGAACTCTGTTATAAACAAGTGAACAGATCATGAAAATCAAGTAAACAAACACTCCAGAACGACGAAATCCAATATTATAACTTATCAAACAGGGAATAAGTGAACATAATAACACTATAATGAATCTAATACATTTATAAAAGGTACTAAATTAATTAATTAATGCATTTAATCTGATTATCCAGTACATTAAGGTCAAGTGTAGAACTCATTCGGACATAAGGTAAGGGTTTTATCAATTCACTTTCATTTCCGTGAGATATGCCTTAATCGCAACTAATTCTTGTGTGTGGTGTATTTATACCACCAATTGATGTATAATATAATTAATATATTTATTTTCAGGGTATTAAATGTATCATTTGATGATTATTAATTTTTTTTCATATGATTCGATTGATTACAAAGTGGTAAGGGATTCTACCCGAACCCTTGTTTTTTCCTTTAGGTTACTCTTTCTCCATATTTAATCAAATTTAATGCTTATTTATTTCTTTATATTTATTATAAATTCTATTTATATGTTCCATGTTCATATATACAGGTCATATAATCCTTATTTTATGGGGATAAACAAGTTTTAAAATGGTTCTCTTCTCAATTATTCCCGATAAACAAGCCCGATTCAAGGGAACTTCTCGAATTCTTACCCATTTTCAAGTACACTATATAATATATTTTAAGCCATCATTATTTTTATAAAATAAAAAATTTTATCACGAAAAACTATCTTGTTGAATTTCTGGTTTCATTAAAACAAACATGCCTTTCAACTTTAAAATCTCTTAAGTAATTTCCTTAAACTGCATTAAAATGTTTTATTTCTAAATCTTCTTAAAAACAATTTTTACATAATTTCACTTCAGTGGGACAAAATTTATGAATAAAATATAATTTCAATTTCCTTACCATTTATTTTATGGTATATACATGTTTACAATATTATTTTATAACAAATACAAATGATTTTCTGAAAGAACTCTTCTTTCCAAAGTAAAAAGTGTTTTTCTCATCCCACTTTTACTTTGGTGAGATATATGCCTTATTCATCACTAATTCCTTGGTTATGGTGTATGTACTACCCTTTTACATTTCATATTAAGATAATCCTTATTCTCATTATATTCTAATGGATTATGGTTTGAATGATTCAAGTGGTATGGGAAACTTTGGAATTTTTTAAGAATATTTCCTCATGAAAATTTCAATGGTCTCATTTAAAAGTATCATCATATATGTCAACATCCTTTGTTTAATCTTGTACTTAATTGATTTTTATCTCTTCTTATATCATATACCATATGTTTTTGAAGGTTTGATGATCAGTTCGACTGTAGATGTGCTAATTTGATACCATTCATGAGTTATAGTTAAATTATGCACATTTCATATACTAGTTTTTCAATACGAATGTTAATGTTTTCTATGTATCTCCCTTTTCATATGAGGACTATATTGGACTTAGTAAGTGGTGGTTAGATCCTGATATATCCCCTTGATGTGTTTATAGGTCTCATGAGACAAACTAGTTTGGGTTTTTACCCGTTTATATATGGTCTTGGGATAAGACCTTGATAGTATGGTTATGATGTCTGACATTATGCATTCCCCCATTATGAGATTAGTATTTTATATTCCATGTGATTATTTGACTAGTATAATACCAATGGTTATTTTTTATTATATAATTATTTATTCATCTTTTATTCCTGTCATATTATTCTCAAGTATATTTTTTTAATGGCATGTGTTTTTATTTTTTCACCATGCCTAGTGTTTATGTTTATAATAACTTCTGTTTTATTTATTACCCTTACTGAGAATATGATTTCACTCATTTCTTATGTTTCCTTTCTATATATTATGAAGAATAAAACTTTTAATAATATTTCAAAGATGTAGGTTATTTTATTTTATTATGTATCATGTTTTATTTTCTTTTCCTAATGTATTATGGGTATCATGAATATAATCCATTATTCCAATAATTCTATATTAATCGGTCATTCAGGATTTGATTCCTTGTAATAATTCCAATGTTTTAAAATAATGCAAAGACTCTAGGATTCCAGGTTTTTGGAATTACATTTGGTATCAGAGGAAGTTTTGCAGCAACCTTGGAAACTAGATTTAGAAAACATAGATTAGAGAACATAACCCTAAGATAGAATTTTTGGATCATCATAGAAGAACATCCTATAATTTTGGTAATGTATAGGTTATGTGGGTCTTACAAAAAATACATCCATGTATGGATACTACAAGTGGATGTGGTTCTGGAATAGATGTACCTAAGAGTAACAACTCTGACAAGGTGTTCCGGGCCTAACTCAGGGTAACATAGTACACAACAATGGGCCTTACTGCCAACCTGGTTTGACACTCTTGGGGGATTTTCTCTGGATAATTCACATTTTCTTTACAAACCATCATGAAGGATTTAAAAGTAAATATATCTACAAAGTAACCATGTTTATTATTATTAGATTATCTATGAATAAAATTTTTAATTTATGTTAATTATTTCACTAGTATTGGGATTATACATTATGTTTCATAATGATATGATCTAATCCATTGTATGAAACTGATTATAAATAGCGTCAAGCAGAAGGATTAGGAACCATGTCAATGAAAATAATCCAATGATTAATAATGGGCGTTCCTTCAATGTGTTTAATCTAGTCTTTTTAAGGGAACTATTGTCTCAAAAGTTATCATCATATGAGGATATAATATCTTGTTCTAAAAAGAATTAGAAAGAGTTTTCTAAGTATTATGGATTTGGAAGGAAGAAAGAGAATAAGAGGACAACTAGGAAAAAGAAAGATAAAGGGAAGAAGGGAAATAATTATTTTCCTATATGTGATAATTGTGGAAAGAAATACCTTGGTATATGATTAAAAGGAATGGGAGTTTGCTTCAAATATAGAGATAAAGGCCACCATTATTATGATTGTAAGGTTAAGAAAATGGTTTCCAATGTGCAATGTTTCAACTACATGATGACTGGACACTATATAAATCAAGGTCCCATGCGTCCAAGGAATATACCCCAAAAGAAGATAATGGATCATGGTCAAGATTATGCTACAACCCTAGATAAATAGGAATGATTAATTTTATTATGTTTAGATTCAAGAATTATATCTTTTGATTATTTTATAAATTATGTAATGGTTATAAGAATTATCGAATATATAAGGGTTGTACTGTAGTACTATTTCATTATGGATTTGAGGTCGTATGATGAATGGTTCTAAGGAAAAGTGACTCAGTAGTAAGTTAAACTTTTGTAAAAATATATGGTTAAGGGAAATACAACCCTTCATATGTTCCTAATAATGAGACATCAATTTCAGAATAGAGAGATGAATGATATGGATAATGTAAATTGGATAGTACTAACTACCATGGGAATGATTCTAAAGTGTTGGATCATGATCTGTTGAAATGTTTAACCATTTATGAAATGGTTTAATTTGATCATTTTATGAGGTTTTAGATGTTAATTTATTACTTCACCACATGGTGAAACCTGTTCTAAGTGATGAAGTATAGATAGTTCAAGGTGAAATTAAAGGATAAGATTGTCTTTAGGAAATATAAATGTAAATTTATACTCTTATAGAGTGGAATAATTCCTCAACTCTAGGAAAAAGGGTAAAAAACATATTTTCATATTATCAAAAAATTTAATGTTATCAAGGAGCTTTTTCATAACTATAGTATATGGTTTTGTGGTGACCAACTTTCATCTAAACATGTTCTCTATCACTTTCCATCAGAAAATGATGGTTAGATTATTCTTCCATGTCCATATTTTCAATTTTAACTAATGTTATCCTACTCGAATACGTAGTTTTGTGGAAACCTATACATTTCACTTTCTCCCTTATTAAGAGAATATTTTTATTAACCATGTTTCTGATGTGGGTTTCCCATAAGGGGATTTTCATCTATCAACTTTTAACTTTTGAAGTGGAATTTCGAATTGCGAGGTTTCAATTTTGTTAAGGGGGGATAATGTAACACCCCAGAAATTTTTTTCATATTTTTAAATATATTATGTTATGAAAAATAATAATTTAATATTAAGTGTTTTAATTAATAATACTTATATTTCAAATTTATAGCTTTCAAATTAATTTTAAATTAATGTTTCAAAAACAAATATTATTTTACATTATTATTTTATTTAAAATAATATTTTAATATGAATATATGTATTTGATTATTTTTATTATAAAATTAATTTTTATCAATATATTAATTAATTAAATATTTTAATAATATTCTATATTGACTATTATAATTATTTTGATAAATACTAAATTATGTTATAAATATATTCACAATTAATATGACATCCCAATATTTTATGGTATGTTTCATCATAAATAATTTTAATTCATTATATATCTTATATGCATACAACACTGAGTCTTTGTGAAACAACGCTTTTTATATATATAACTTATCCAGAAAACTTAATTTTTCCACTTTTGTTTTTAAAATTTCGAAAAACGGACATACATATTTGCGTTCAGTAAGATATTTAGAGTCTCATAGAATCAACTTATTTTTTGGTGAATAGTAACTTGAACCTTATGAATAGTAATGTACCCTTATGAATAGTAACTTAACCCTTATGAATAGTAATTTACCCTTATTAATATTAACTTCACCCTTGTAAGTATAAATAAAATTTAGGTGCCTTATAAATGAGAGTGAATACTTTAAAAATTAATAATTAAGTGTTGGTATTTTTATGAGTAATAATATTTAATTACAATTTTATAATTAATAAATTAATTTAAAATATAATTCACTTTCATGAAATTTATTCATAAATCAATATTTTTTCCTATGATTTTGGGATAATTTATTGATACCTTAGTTAAATTTTCATGGTAATATAAAATCAGTTATAATTTTAAAAACTGTATTTTTTGAGTAAATGGTAATTTTAATTAAATATTAAATTTATAATATTTAGAAAATTATTTTCATAAAATGGATTTCATTTTTAGATTATACACATCAAAAAATAGTTAGGGTGAATTTTTTGTATTTTTCAGAGATACTAGAATTTTTTGTGAATAATGAAATTCAATAATTTACGAAATATGCTAAATAAATGAATTTCTACATCATGCTTGAGTAGTTTATTATGTAAATGGCCATTTTCTAAAACTCACATGTAATTTTTAATGTCTTTATTCACAATAATTAATACTATTCATTGTCTTGATCCAAAATAATAAAATAATGATTAAAATAATGGAAAAACCCTGCTCTCCCCACTATAAATATCACCCCTCATATCTTCTTCCTCTCACACCTCTAAAGCTTTGATCCTTGCCTAAGTTCTACCAAATAATCTTCCTAATCCCCTCCCCCACATCCAATACCTACTTATCTCACAAAAATGCCAGAACCAAAGGCCTTAAGGAGGTTCTCAAGGAGAGGAGTTCAAGAGGTAAACATCCACCTTCTTTTCTTTTATTTCTTTTCAATTTCTTTCTTTTATTATATTCTCCTCATATCCTATATCAAAATGATCATGATAAATCCAGTATAATCTATATATTAGTGTGATATCATGTTAATTGAATATCCTTCCTCAAACTACTATCTCTCTCTCTCTTTTATTTTTAAAAATGAAATCATCGTCCAAGAGGTGCCGATTTAAAACCTTTGTGGATGACGAACATTTGTTCTTTAATTTCTCCTTAAAGTATGGTCATGGAACAAATTTTATGGTTGAAAAATACTATAAAATATTTATTTTGTCTTATATAATGTTTTTTAACCATTATATATTCCTAATACTAATTTATACGACAAAACTAGTTTGTGATGATCGAAATACCACTGTAATAATCTAAACGATTGTCCCTAATGTTTTATCTAATAAATCATCCTCATATCATATAAAAAATTAATTATATATCCATTTAATATTATTTATGTTAATTATTATCATATAAAATCAATTCTAGATAATTATATCCATTCCACATGAACTCCATTATTTATAAACAAGTGAACTGATCATGAAAATCAAGTAAATGAACACGCTGAAACGACGGAATCCAATATTATAACTTATCTAACAGGGCATAAATTAACATAATAAAACTATAATGAATATAGAAAATGTATAAAAGGTTATTAATTAATTAATTAATTCATTTAATTTGATTATCCATGACATTAGGTCAAGTGCAGAACTCATTCAGACATAAGGTAAGGGTTTTCTCAACTCACTTTCATTTCCATGAGATATGCCTTACTCACCACTAATTCCTCTGTGTGGTGTATGTATAATTATAATTGATGTATCATATCAT
This sequence comes from Viscum album, assembly GCA_963277665.1. NCBI lineage: Eukaryota > Viridiplantae > Streptophyta > Magnoliopsida > Santalales > Viscaceae > Viscum > Viscum album. The sequence continues at coordinate 1,391,920,159 of OY728121.1, forward strand.
AAATATATTTATTTTCATGGTATTAAATTTATCATTTAATTATTATTAATTTTGGGGCATGTGATTTGATTGATTATAAAGTGGTAAGGGATTCTACCCGAACCCTCATTTTTTCCTTCAGGTTACTCTTTCCCCATATATACTCAAATGTAATTCTTATTTATTTCTATATATTTATTATAAATTATTTTTATGTTTTCCATATTTATATATATATATATATATATATATATATATATCATATCAACCTTCTTTGATGGGGATATACATGTTTTAAAATGGTTTCCTTCTCAAATCTTCCTGATAAACAAGCCCGATTCAAGGGAACTTCTCAAATTCTTACTCATTTTCAAGTGCACTGTATAATCTATTTTAATTCATCATTATTTTTCTAAAATAAAAAATTTTATAATGAAAAAATATATTGGTTCATTTATGGTTTTTTTAAAACAAACATTCCTTTCCTATTTAAAATCTCTTTAATAATTTTCTTAAACCACATTAAAATGTTTTATTTCTAAAGCTTCTTAAAAACACTTTTTACATTATTTCACTTAATTGGGAAAAATTTTATGAATAAAATATAATTTCAATGTCCTTAAATTTTATTTTCTGGGATATAAATGTTTACAATCTGAATTTATGACAAATACAAATAATTTTTGAAAAGAACTCTTCTTTCCAAAGTAAAAAAAGGGTTCTTCTCATCTCACTTTTAATTATGTGAGATATATGCCTTGGTCACCACTTATTCCTTATGTATGGTGTATGAACTGACCTTTTACATATAATATAAGGAGTATAATTATTATCATTATATTCTAATATATTATTATTTTAATGTTTCAAGTAGTATGAGATACTTTAGAATGTTTAAAAAATATTTCCTCATGAAATGTTCAATGGTCTCATTTAAAAGTATCATCATATATGTAAAAATACTTTCTTGAACCTTTTAATTCATTTAGGTTTTTCTATTATGATATCATCTAACATGTTTTTTTGATGTTTTTGATTATCATTTTTACTGTGGATGTGCTAATTTGATACCATTCTTGGGTTATAGTTAAAGTATTCATATTTTGTATGATATTTTTTCAATACAATTGTTTATGTTGTCTATGTATCTCCCTTTTCATATGAGGAATGTATTAGACTTAGTAAGTGATAGGCGGGGCTCTCTATATCCCCTAAATTCATCAGTAGGTCTCATGAGAAAAACTAGTTTGGGTTTTTACCCGTTTATATATGGTCTTGGCAAAAGGCCTTGACAGTATGGTTATAATGTATGGCATTATGCATTCCCTCATTATGAGATTAGTATTTGATATTCCATGTGATTATTCAACTAATATAATATAAATGGTTGTATTTTATTATGTAATTATTTATTCATCATTTATTCCTGCCATATTATGCTCAAGTTTAGTTTTTTAAAGGCATGTGTTTTTAGTTGTTCATCATGCCTAGTGTTTATGTTTATGATAACTTCTGTTGTATTTCTTACCCTTACTGAGTATCTGAGATCACCCCTTTATTATGTTTTTTTTCTCCAGGTTATGAAGAATAAAACTTTGAATAATATTTCAAGGATACAATTTATTTCATTTTATTATCAATAAATTTTTATTTTCTTTTCACAACATATTATAGATATCATGAATTCAATGTGGTCTTCCATTAATGTTAAACTAATTAGTCCTTTTGGATTTTATTCCTTGAAATCATACCAATTTATTAAAATAATTCACTGACTCTAGGATTCTGGGGTTTGGGCATTACAATCAGTGTGCAAGGCGAGTAAGAGAATACCTTAACATCTTTAATTGTTTCATAGAGAGGGGTTTCCTCTAAATGATGGGTTAAGAGACCTCCCTTGAGATATTACCTGGGTACTAGGACCATGGGTGATGAGGTTGGGTTAGGCCTTAAGGTTCAGTTTATAGGAGACTATGGGTAATGGCATCACTGAGGGGTGACAAACACAAGAGTGTATCATAAATCATAGACTGTGATAGGTTTAGAGGTTTTAGTGCAAACTATGGTAGGTGATATTATATTCTCTTTGAGATGAGATGTTTTTCTCAAGAGGCTAGTACCCTAGAATCAGTTGTTGAGTTGTGTGATGGGTCATGGAATTGCTACATGTGTATGTTTGTGTGTTCTTGCGATAGGATACAAACTCGGTGGGGGAGAGGGATCCTGAGTCATGGATCTTCCATGAGTGAGATGGGTTTATCAAGATTATTGTGGATGAAGTGGGGTCCACATGTTCTTAAAGTAAGACCTTTCCTTGAGTACTATAGGGTTGGGATAGGGGATCTTTCCTTTATTAGGCTTAGGTCGTGAGATTAGAGCACCCAAAGTGAAAGGGTTGGGTCATTATGCAACATGATATGTGGATGAAAAACCCTATCTTGAGTGATAAGGTATTAGGGAATGATTTGAATATTTGACCTTACCTTATCCCTTCAAGTGGTGGATTGAGGTTTTATACATTTCCTACCCTGAGTCTTCATGTATATGTTGTATGCGGGTTCATTAGTAAGAGGCAAGGTGATGAGATGAATTTTGGCATGGCATAGAAGAAGGTATGATCAGGTATCATGGTGGTCAGGTTAGCACATGATGGTCTGATGCACATAGTCTTGGTGACCTGGTTAGAAAATGACATCCAACATGCTTGTGTGAAATTTTTGTTCATTTCCTCATGTATACACATATATGATGGAATATATAAGGGGAACTTGGTGATACCCAATTGAGATATACTTCTCCCATCATGTACAAGAGATTTGGTTCATGTGTAGACTCTATGTCTGGTTTTAGGTTTAGTACAGGTTGTATTATGGATTAGGTTAGAGTATTTCGATGGGGTTGTGGAGACCGGGTGGTTTTGAGGATTTGGGATGGAATTAGGGTCATGTGTATATTTTTATTCTTCTGTTTATTTTAATATGTGATCGACCCAATGGGAGATAAGTTTAGTTTTATTATTTTACTTTTCCACATCACATTTTTATAACATTATGTTTTATTGATTATGTGTATTATGATTATATTTGGTTGATGTTTTTGTTATTTTTCACTATAGTTTGACTAATTCAAGAGAATATTACCCCGGTCATAATGATTAGGCCCCGCCGCTAGTCAGATGTCTCAAGAATAAGGAGAGTTGCACTTGAGGTCACATAGTGCACCTGGTCAAGGCACTGTTAAGTGTCCACAAAACTGAGGTGTTACAATGAACATCCAAAACCCATAAATAGGCCGATATTATTCTTTTGAGATAATTGAATGAGAATACTGAGAAGATCATGATATTAAATATCATGGAATTTCTATATTCAAAATATGTAAATTATATTCACTTGATTCAATGAATATATTATATTGAAAAAGGAATAATAGAATTAGAGAGAGTATTGTAGAAATAGAATAAACTGATATTGGGATTTAAATGGGTCTAATAACACTTATTTAAACATGCATAAGTAATCAAGAATCCCAAACCAAGATCTCCAGGCTTAGATAAATAAAAACATGGAAAATGGAAATTAAAAATATTATAAAACTTGTGTACCTAACACTAAAGCATTTTTTTGTTCATTTTATCTATTTTCAAATGAATTTGATAAGGATCACGTTATAGGAAAAAAAATCCTCTATGGTGTTTCCATGAGCTACATGATCATCTAATGTTCAAATGGAACTCCTTAACATCCACGATGTGTTGTGCCTTGGCATGTTATGGATGTAGATGAAAGAGTGATTTGGGGTTATGGATTATCATTCGAGCTAAGGGGAGTCTTACACATAGTCCATATCATGGAAATAACCCATTTATAGCATCCAAGGATTCTCCTCAATAATTCATACATTAACTCAATATTTATAACGCATTAGTAATATTATAATCAGATTCAAACTCAGTTGTTTCTGATATATCTATGATAGAATAAACGTGCATGATAATGAAGAACACCAAATGCTTAAGAATACATTTAGTGTCGACTAATCTATCTTTTACTCTATTGTTCACTCTTTCAAGATCACCTAGGCAGAAAATGAATACTTTCTACCTCCAAGGTGTTACACTAACCTTTGGATCCATGATCATATCATGAGGATTCTCATACAATGATAGGGGTTCTATCACCTTCATTGTTCATGAGTAATGATGTTGAGATAAGGAAGATAGTTTTATAAATATTTTCATAAAAAAAGATGATCCCCAATGAGGGAGCTCATTCCCTTTTATAGGTATTTCTTAATCCTCTTCGTTAAATGAAGAGAATCGATAGTGATATTACACATTACAATATGTTGATGATTCTTACCATTTGAACATTTCAAAATGATCAATATGATTTAAAAAAACCAAAACTTTTTTTCCAAAAATTCAGAAACTGTACCGAGATGATGCCATGGAATTTCTATACACTAATCCTAGATAAAGTTGGGTGCAATATAATATTAGGTTGCATCATATACACATCAAAATATTTTAGAACCAATGTATCATTTATTCATATGCATCATATTCATATTATTTTAGTGAACATCCAACAATATTTCGCTTGAACTAAAATTCATAAGAACTTTTTAAAAACATCACAAGTCACTATGAATCCATCCAAAACTCCTTTTGGATATGGTTATATCAAAATCTCTTTATTTTGGAAAAAAATACTTGTTCAATACTTAATCCTTATCCAAATGTTTAACTATGTGAATTTTCAGACCTTATTAGTATTCATAACAAATATGAAATCACTATTTCATAGATATAAGTAGAGAGAGAAAAACATCAATGCTACACAAGCTACTAAGGGGTATGGTGTAAACTAAATCAAATATACTCATATATTTATATGAATGTATCCAAAAAAAGACATATCATATACATCTTATGTATACCTATACAATCCATTTTTACATGACAAAGAGTGACCAATAGACATTGAATAATGTCAATCTAGTATAGTTCATCTCTTATTTTCTTGATTCACCAAAAAAGGCCTATCAAGTCGATGAATACATGACATGGAATTCATCTAACAAATTATAACATCACATATACCTCATCCAAGTAGTTGAACATTTCAAATGTGACTCAACTAAACATGGTTATGCATTTATACTATCTAATTAAATCAAAGGCTAAATGTATTTACTCATCATGCAAGTGGGAAATATCATTTTTACCAAGATCTAACCAACGATATTGTCATTAATATGCCCAAATAACCCCTAATTTGTTAATTCATAATGACTTATGTATGAAAGGTATCAAGGTATGAAGATTCCCAAGCTAATTATCCTACCAACCTTTGGTAAGAAATATTTATTAATATAATACACCCTTATTATTATCATTTATTATATGGTATTCCATAGGATATACTTGGTGGGTCAATCCAAGTGATCAGTCTCTAATTATTACTAGATGAATCGGTTCTTTGTATATCATATATAACCTTTTGTAGATAGTATAAAATTTAATTCATTCTAATATTAACATATCGCCATATCCCATAATACTTCATGGTGATCATCAGTTAAGAACAACTCAAAGTCATACTTTGAGGGGATATTATCATACCACTATTCATGTAAAGTAAATTTCATCACATATGAATGAACGAAAAATAGATAATTTTTTTATTATAATAACATGATACATTATGAAACCATTACACCAATATCTTAAGTATCATATACCAAGAGAATATATAAGACCCTCATGATTATTCTATGATAATTGTTTCATTAAGTAATATTCTAAATTATCATCTATATCCACCCAATTGATCCAAATATTTCCCCTCTCAATGATCTCTCATATGAGATAGTATTTTAAAAGGATTTTATTTTTTCTTTGGTGATACTAAGGTTCATTTACCTAATAAATAACTCCATTTTTATAATAGTAAAGATCAATTATTTCCTCGATGTTATGAACAACCTCTAGTTCATAGGTAAAATTATTTATCTAAATAGCTTTCTTTGTAGCTTCTTCTATTGTGATGTATTTTACCTCTATTTTCAAGACATCTATGGGTGATTATTTGGAACTTTTCCAACTGATATCTCCATAATTTAAGCAAAAAACAAAACAAGATTGATATTTCCTATCATGTTTTTCATATTTTAAACCTATATCTATGTGTAAAGAACTTTTACCTAGTAGCCTAGAGTTAATTGTTACTTTATTAATTTGGAACTATATAGAAGAAATCACATCCCAAGTGACCAAATATTTTTTGTACTCTTGGAAAACTCGATACGTACTTGAATTTCATTTTACAATTGAAAACATAAAATAAAACATAAAATTTTATTGAATACATAATTATTTCCTATAGCATAACATAACATATCAATAATAATACACTTCATGGTATCCTATGAAAATGAAACATAAGAAAAGGGTGATCTCTGATGCTCAGTAAGTATATTCATATAGCGGAAGCTAAATATATCATGAATAACATAGAAGGGAATAAATTATAATTAAATAATTCTATATGAATAACCATATGTGTTAAAAACTTATTTATGGATATAAAAACTATTTCAAATAATCACATGTAAATTAATAAATAATTTCATAATATTGGAATTCATAATGATAGAAATTGGAACACATTATTAATGCCTCTTATTAATACATTTATACCATCAAGGCCTCGTGCCAAGATACTTACATAAATATATAAGGTGTAAGCCAAATACCCAAGATAGTTTGTCTCATGAGACCTACCTATGCATCAAGTGGATATTTAATTTTGTTTCCCACCCATCACATAATAACTTTAATGCATTCCTATATGAATAATTAACACAAATTAATCAATATTCCTTAAAAATCAATAATCGTCTATATTAGAAGAACTATCATATGGAATATCAATACTTCCCCCAGTCAACCTAATCATAAACCATCCATAAAAATATGGTATATGGTATCATAAAATAATAACCTCAGTAAATCATAATATTTAACAAATGATGTTTACATAGATGAAAATACTTTAAAAATATCGCTAGAAATTTCTTGAGAAAAATACCCTTTTCACTTTAAAATAACATAATTAAAAACTTCATAAATATGAAGGAAAATATTTTCTTTGAAAAAAATTATAAAATTGTAAAGGAATTTTCATAGAAAATATTATTAATGATGTTGGGAAAAAAATTTCATGACATATAATTTTAAAAAACATTCCTTTTACACTGTTGTAAAAAAGGTTAAAAATTACCTCATTCGAAAAATGATAAGAACATTCCTCTCAAACCATTTTATAAAAAGTTAAACATGGGTAAAATTTTCATTAATAAATAATTGAAGAGTAATATAAATATCATTTAAAACTTTTAAAGGAAAATATGGATATGGAATAAAATATTCCCCCAACGGGGACTTAAATATAAACAATCCCTAATAATGATGAGATTGTGAAATAAACTTTTACCTCAGGTATGAATTCATTTATACATATTCAAACATCCCGTATAATAAATATAGATTTATTATACATAAATTCCAAAACCATACTCATATATATCATAAAATTATATGACTTATAATCTTTTATTATCCATTTATTAACAATTCTTTGTCAAAATCACTATTTCAGGTAATAATTGGTTTTTCATGTATGTTTTAGTTCAATTGTTTTGGTCTTTGTACTTTGATAAAGTTTACATCATATACAGAAATTTAATAATGATATAAAAAATTCATATTCATTAAATATGTGTTTATAGTAATCAATAAAAGTTATAGATATAAAAATTAGTTGCATTGTTCATAGAGACGGTAGGTCGTACGTACGCATAAACATTATTTCCATTTTTCGACAGATAGAATAAAGTAAAGGTAGATAATTATTCAACATTAAATAATAATTATGTAATTTAATTTATATATATTTATAAAATCCATCCTCATTACTATCCAATTAAAATATAAATGAGAAACAAATCACATTACTTCATGAAGGTGGTAGTCGACACGTACATACAAGCGACGTTATCGTTTACCAACGGTTTGGATGGTAAGAAGGTATATATGATATTATTGTCATAGAAGTATTATTATTTTATTAATAACTTATATAAACATTAAACTTATTATAATTCTCATCCATAAAATATGGTAATGAAAAATGATTTTTATCCCTATGTGGAGATGGTAATTTGTACATACACACAAGTGATACTTTCACTTCTCATTTGATTGGAGAAAGGGTGGATAATGGTAGTTTCATAATCATTATAACATTTAAGTATAATTAGGATAATTTTTTTATATTTTATGAAAAATATAATATATTTGTAGGAGGAAAAATAAGAATTAAAAAAAAGAAAGTGATCAGTTAAGGTGATTACCTCTTCATTGAAGGAACTCCTTTAGATCTCATCTTAAGGATCTTAGGGATGATATTTTGGGGAGACCAAAACCTCTATAATGTGTATATGGAAGTTTCGAAGTTATTTTTATGGTATTTTTGAGTTATAATACTCAATGTATTGTAAGGAAAATAAAGGATAGATTTCATTTTATAATTGAGGGGAGGGTTATTCTAGGAATTTCATAAAATATTAAATTAATATAAGTTAATTTTGATTTTAGAATGGAAAAAAAAATAGATATTATTAGAATATAATATAAGGATGAGTCAAAATCCTCTCATATAATAAAATTTGGACAATTTTTGGTAATTTTATCACCCTTATCTTTTAATTTCAACCCCCTGTTAACCCTTTTGACAATTACAATAATATTAAAGTTTCCTACCCATTAAGGGTCAATAATGTTACAATAAACTAACAAAAATCCCATAAATGGACCATGGTTGATGTTTTAAACTAGTTACCATTAATTTTATCTAATTTAAGTTTTTCATAAATTTTAAATCACTTAATAAAATATTATTAATGTCATTTTAAACTCAATTCATTTAATTTGACGTTAAATATATCAAGATAAAGGGGGAATTAGAATATAATTATTTAAAAAATATATAATATGTTATATAGTTCTATATAAGTCGTGGGAAACATTAAATACTTTAAATTATATCACTTTTAATATTTTTAAAATCATTTATTTTATTTTCCAGTTAGTTAAATAAATAGTGTATTACTGTTGCACAAGCATTTAATGCAATTACATAATTTCTAAAATTTAGAAATAAATTTATATAATGAAAATAATTTCATTAATATCAAAAATAGACATTTATATTCATTCATAACTTTCCTTTTTCCCTATGTGAACACATAATTGATATTTAAAACTAAGAGAGTGACAATTTGTAACTTTCTTTACTTTAAATGTTATATAAGTCATTTTCATAGAAAAGTGTCCATTAAACAAATACATTTCTGAATTAAGATAATAAGGGTGGAATTTAATTTATCCAATAATAATTAGGATTAAACATTGTGGCTTCATTTCTTATTTTTAACCTAGATTTTCTCGATTTACCCTTTATCAATGTGATAAATTTTACACCTATTGCTATTCATAATGCCTAAAAATAAAAGGGAACAACTTAAAAAATTCAAACTTTATGATTTAAAATATGGAATCCATTTTATCAAATTAAAAAACAATAATTAGTATAAATTAATTTTAAAATAATTACATAAATTCAATGAAACCACTTTTTAGAAAAATATAGTTTATTTGAAAAATAATTTTTTAGGTATAAAAATGTTTTTATACCAAATTCAATAATAAATTTGATTCCAATTAACCTAATTGGATATTAATAATATAAGAGAACTAATATTTCTATTAAACCATTTTAAAATAAAATGGAACCTTTAAATACTTGAAACAAAAAACAGTTTTCAATAAAAATCAGTATTTTTCACTATTCACTGGAAAATCATTATTTATAGAAAAATATCAAAGATTATCCCTAAGATAATTTTCATATAATAATTTACAAAAATGATATTATTTTTATGAAATATAATTTATAGAATTTTTTTAAATTTATTATTATATTTTCTCATAAAAAGCAATAAAATCATTTAAAAATGTATTTTCTGAAGCATAAAATGAAATTACTAAAAATTGAGTACTTATTTCCTAAGAATTAATCAATGAAATTTTATTGAGTGGATACTTTATATATTTTCTATAATTCAGTTAATATTATTCATACCCACCAATTAAATTACTAGGTTATAATTGTCATATTTAAGTCATAATATTTTGGGGTTCGTTTAGGCTCGATGTTGCATGCCGTATACGCTATAGAATATAGTGTTCTTTTAAAATCTCAAGGTGTTAAATTAGACCCCCCCCCCCCTCTAAATAAATTTTTCCAATTTAGTTTGAAATTTTTTTGGTAATAAATTTTTTGACATTTGAAAATATCTTTATGGAAACCCCATGTCATAAAAATGGTTAATAAAACTTCCTCTTAAAAAGAGGGAAAAGGAAATACAAAGGTCATGAAAAAACTAGGTTTCCAAAAAAGATAACATTATTAGGAATTGAAAATATGGACATGGAAGAGAAAACTAACAGCCATGGATTAATATAAAGTGATATAAAATATGGTCATGAGAAAATAACCATCAAAAAACCATAAATCTATGATGGGTTAAAAGACCATTGATTTCTTGGTAAGAAAATTAAACATATAATGTTTTTATTTCAATGTCCCTTTCTTAAGGTGGTGGTATTATTTTAATATCCAGATAAAGCATGCAAGAAAATATAATTACTTGATTTCTTTCAATTTCATAAGAAAAATCTCATCCTTTGGATGTGATTTGATCAATTTCTACTTAATCTCTTTCTAAAATAAATTGATATTCAAGATGATTTTTTATGCCTAAATAACTTTTAATGAATCATAAGATCCATTATTCATTATTTCATCCTCTAAATATTTATAAAAATCAAAATGGTTTGCACATGTCATACAATATTATAAATAATACTTTAATCTCAAATAATAATATCCAAATTTAAAATTAATCCATTCCATAAGTAGCTAATCTTAAGACTCCTCTAAAATATTAAAAATCCTATTAAAAACCAAAAAATTTACCAAACATTTATCCTTAGACAATATAAAGCAGTTTATAATGTCACATTTGAAACATGTGAATACCTTGATCATATATACTAATAACCTAAATCACCATTAACTTTATCCTTATTCAATATGTACCATAAATCCAAAAAATATAGTAAATTCCATAATAAATTACCTTATAATCAAATCACTAACCATTTTAATAGTTATAAATACAATACCATTTACTTCTTTAGTCCCAATCTTCTCTTTATCTCAACTAAACTCAACATCAGGAACATATTAAGGGATATGTTTCCCTTTTTTATATATTCTCTAAAAATATCACCTTACCAGTAGTCACTTTTCTTAGTTATTGGAACCATTCAACATATGCTTTCAAATCCATAATAAAAACTATTGTATTACAATATTTACACATTTCATGATTCTTATAACCAAAATATCTTTGATAAAATAATTCTTAAACGTTGTTCTTGAATCCAAATGCACAAGAACTTTAATCATTCCACTTTGACTATAATAATAACATAGGATTAACCTTGATCCCTTAGCTTCTTACAAGGTATATTCCCTTGATGCTTGGGGAATTCATTTTTTAGTGCCCTGTCTCCTTACAGTTGATATGCCAAACATTATAGGTTTCTTTGTTACCCTTGAATTCACATTCCCAGCATCTTTTCTCAACACACTCCCATTCCCTTCCACAAATCACCATAGTGTTTCTTTCCACAACTATCATATGTGGGAAAATCCTTCTTTCTTTTATTCCCTTTGTCCATTTTTTCTATTTTTTCTTTTATTTTCTTACTTTATTTCAAGACCATAAAACTTTCAAAATGATTTATCTATATTGATAGAACATGCTACTAAATCCCCATGTGATGATATTGTTTGAGAGACCAATTCTCTTTTAAGTATTGGATTAAGCCCATCAAATAATAATTTAATCTTTCTCGTTGGATTATGAATATAGTATACAACATGATTGTATAACCTTGTAAACTTATCTTCACACATAGTATCATTTTCTTATTTATTTTTTCTTAGACTCAAGATTTTTCTCTCGATATCATCTCATTGGTTATGAGGAAAATATTATATCAATAAATGTTTCTTATAATCCTTCATTCCATGTTCACTATTTTCTCATAATCATTAGTGTTTTGAATCAATGGACATCATTTATCTGCATCATTTGAGAGATAATAAATGTCACGACCTATCCCCAGGGGCCCGTGCCATGACATACCCCAATCCCACCTCCCAAAGGACAGGGGTTTGCAACTACTGTTGAAGGCATCAACCTGTAAGTGGGAGGAATTTTCTTGAGTACCTATATGCAAACACACACACAACCACGTCCCAAATCTAGAAAAGTAAACATGCATGCCACTAAACAATCACTAAGTAAAAGTACAAACTGTAGGTCAAATGGTCCAGAATACAAACCCAACAAAAGATAAAATGAAAACAGGAAAGTAGAAGGGAAACATTGAAATCTGTCCATTGGAAACCCCACCTGATGGGTCGGTATAGATTAACTAATAGAAGTCGTAGAAGTACGTCTCATCTGCATGGTCTCACTAGGCACCACTGGGTCCTAGGCCACCAAGTCCTCCGTCAAGGCGGAAATCATCTGCACCAGATACAACACATGCAATCGAATCCCGTACAGGGGTGAGTATAAATATACTCAGTAGGGACCCCAAAACACAAAGGAAAGACCACAAATAAATCCACAAGAAACCAAGAATCATGATCACAGTACATGACAGCTCACACCAGGTATAATTTAGATTAGGAAAGTATAACCATTAGTCACATTGTCGAACACCATGGGATACTGGAGAACTCCTTCTCAATGAGTATAGTGGGCCTTTCAGGTCACACAGAAGTTGCTTCCCACTAACCTAGGACTATTTTTTTACTCATCCCTGATGAGTACCATGGGCATGATGGGTCACACAGAATCCTCTCCACACCATGGTCATGTTGAGTCACATAGAATTCGCTTCCCACCTATGTCCATACAGTGTTACTCCTCTTGTCTAGTATCATGAGTTTGTCGGGTCACACAGAAGTCAGTCACCACCATAGGCCTTCCAGGTCACATAGAAGTCGCTTCCCACTGGGCCATAGTATCTAATTCACACAGGATCTCTTGTAAACAATATTTAGGTCTCATCTAACTGCAAGGTTTACAAACGTAGCATGATTAATCTCAAAAGAATTGCTCCCCAAGTCCTTCATTGTATTTCAATGTCCATTAAATCCTCCATAGAGTATACCAAAAGATCTATCTCACCACGACGGTTCTAAATCCTTAAATGGATCTTCAATTAGATGCATGGTTTTTAAGTTATTGATGTTGTTTCAAAAAGGAGATGGTTGGATCTGGGTCAGGTCCGACCAGGTCAGACCGACCTGGGTCCGCCGACTAGACCCTAAACTTGCCCGGACTGGGTCCAGATTGGTCCGGCCCATTGGTATGCAGGTATGGCCTGCTGGGGCAGGTCTGGTCCGCCATAGGGGGACCGATTCCACCTGGCTGGGACGTGGCTAGAAGTCGTGTCCGGCTCTCCTCACCCTAGGGGTCATCCGTAGGGCCGCCTCTCCACCACGGTCACACGACCACGGTCTACTACTACGCGGCATGCCAATCCTTTCGGATAGACTCCCCTCACATGGCCAATCGACTGCATGCTCCTGAGATGCGCATCTTGCGGCTGCAGGCCACGTCCCTGCCGCCAGTCAGCATCTCTTCCCACTACGTTGCAACCCGAGCCAACTCTAGTGCACCATCGTGGCATGCTGCCACCCACCTGGGGCCACTGTCGCGGGCCACTAGGTCTGCACCGGTGGCCCATTTTTAGTACCGACTATGCGTTCGGCCTCCGTGGGGTGTCTCTTTCCCTGTGAAGGCCCTGAATTCACCTTGTCACCCCATTTAAATGCTTGTCCATGAAGAACACACAAGAGGAGGGGCTCAGAACTTGTTCATGTCATCCCATTTCATCCACGTTAGAGTTTTAAAATAGGGGAGGTTTGGGGATGATGTTATATCAATAATAATTCAATCCCAAATAGAAATCCCAGAAACATCACCCTCTTGCAAGAACGGATGATCCGCAGATCAACATGTTCATGGGTTGATCTACATTCATCGTTTTAGAATAAGAATGAGGAAAACATAAAACAATTAAACCCAAACCTCGATTGATGTTCATCGTTGAAGTGCTCCGCCCTCGAGGATTCAAGCTTCGTTGGCATTCGTCTCTTCCTGGTCCCGTTATTTGTAAGGCGTCAATGTCTCTAGTGATCCTATCAGCATTTGTTGTTCCTCATTATAGGGAGTCCTTGCGGTAGGTTCATCAGATAATTTACATGGTTTAATTATCAACTCTTCAACGCATTAGCTTATTAAAAGTAAATACGTTGCATCATTTCTGTTACGTTTCAACGTTGCATCATTACACTGTTTCATTTATGAAATAGTGTATTTGTTACACTACACAAAAACGATCCATTAAAAAGATTCCTTTAATGTGCCCCATTGCCTCACCATAGTATCTTTGTCCTCCTCTCAATGATTAAAAGGAAAATAAAATAACTTTTTAATTTATTTTATTATTTTCCAAAAATTCTGAAAATAAACTTTTATGTCCAACCCTTATCGGTGGAAGTTAGGCCCTTTATAGGAGAATCTTGGAATTCTGAGTTCAGCGGTGCCCTTGTATTTTGGATCTGAGCACTGGTTTAAAAGTTATAAAAAACCATTTGCAAGTTTACTTAAATGAACTAAAAAAAAGTTCAAAATTCCATTCCGGGCTCACCGGGCCCCGGAATAACATGTCGTCAAAGCATGTGGCCTTGAAATAATTCCATACAAATTAAAAAATATATTATACCTAAATTACAGGACATTACATTCTCCCCACCTTAGGGGTTTACATCCCCAAAAGCCAAAACAAGGGTTAGTCAAACAAATGGGGTTACTGAGCACGAATCTAAGCCTCCCCCATGTTATCTCCTATAGATTCTCATGTTACCACCGAATGCGCACCAGAGGAATCAATTTTCCACGAAGGACCCACTCCTGTCGATCCTCTATATTTTCTAGGAATCCAAAAATGTCACCCCATTGTCAATGTCCATCTTTCCTCATTCGATGACGTGCGATGGATCATGCACGTAACTCCTCAGCTGCGACACATGAAAACATTGTGCACCCAGAGAATATGTGGGTGAAGAGCTAGGCAGTATGCCGCATTTCAAACTCTGCTAAGAATCAGGAAAGGTATAATGAACCTTGGAGATAGCTTACCGCACTGGCCAAATCTCTGCAATCCCTGTCGGGGTGAGACCCGAAGGAAAACATGGTCTCCCTCCTTGAACTCCAAGGGCCTCCGCCTCTTGTCAGAAAATGGTTTTTTCCTGTTTTGTGAAGTCCTCATCCACTCATGGATGATCTGCACCTTCTCAGTGGTAAAATGTACCAACTCTGGACCCATGAGTGCTGACTCCCCTAGGTTTTTCCATCATAGAGGTGATCTTTATGGTCGCCTATACAAGGCCACAAATGATGTCATGCCAATGGTGGAGTGATAGCTATTGTTGTATGAAAACTCCACTAGTGGTAGGTGGTCCTCCCAACTACGACCAAAATCAATGACTCAAGCATGAAGCATATCCTCCAAGGTCTGTATGGTCCACTCCATCTGACCATCTGTCTGAGGGTGAAAAGTTGCGCTCAAGTGTGGTTGAGTCTGTAATGCCTCCTACAATCCTTTCTATAACCGGGATGTAATGTGTGCATCACGGTTTGATAAAATCGTCAAATTCACCCCCATGTTGCTTCATTATCTCCTAGATGTAGAGGCTTCCTAATCCCTCTATTGATCCCTACTCTCGGATGGGTAGGAAGTGAGCCAACTTGATGATTTTGTCAACAATCACCGAGATAGAATCGTGGCCCATGGATGTGCATGATAACCCCATCACAAAATCCATGGAGATATCATATCACTTCCATTCTGGTACCACAAGTGGCTATGCCAAGCCTTTTGGTACATGATGCCCGGCCTTCACTTGCTAACAAGTGAGGTATCTTGAAACAAAATCTACCACCACTTTCTTTATCCATGGCCACCAATACTGATGTCGTAGATCCTAGTACATCTTCGCTACACCAAGATGTACTACTAAAGTGGATGTATGGAACTCCTTCAACACCTCCTCTTATAATGTCACTGGTACTATGGTGTGTCCTCTTAAAAGGATGATGTACTCCCCACCTATCAAAAATCCATCAGAAGCATGTCCTAAGGATATCTGAGCATGTCGGACCTCACAGCCAACATCCACAAGTTGTGCCTCCCTAACTCATTGTAAGAGTGGGGGAGTGACAGTCATTGACTTAAGATAAAATAATCTGTCACCATCCATGAAGGATATCTACATCGTGGCTAGCTGCTCTATCCCCTCACTCAGCAGCTATAAACCAGACCTCTTTCTATCACCATGTTCCTATTCCCAAGAGTATAGACTATCTCAAAGTCATAGTCTTGGAGGAACTCCAACCATTGATTCTCTCTCAAGTTCATATCCATCTGTGAGAATATATACCTGAGAATATTGTGGTCAGAGTAGATGGTAAACCGTTCACCCATCAATTAGTGCTGCCACATCTTCAAGGTAACGACCACTGCTACTAACTCTAGGTAATGTTTTTGTGTAGTTATGCTCATGCTACCTCAACTATCATGAGGAGTAGGTGATCAATGCTCACTCCTGCATCAGGACACATCCCATACCATTCCCTAATGTTTCATAGAAAACTACATACCCAACGCCCTCTTCTGGTAGTCTCGAGATGGGGGCACTTGTCTGTCTCTACCTCAGCTCCTGGAAACTCTACTGACACTTCTCTGTCCACATGAAGGGATGTCTCTTCCATGTCAAGGCTGATAAATGTGATGCTACTCTGTAAAAGTCAGACACGAACCTTTGGTAGTATCCATCCAACCCTAAGAAACTCCACACCTCAGTCATGCTCATGGGTGGCTCCCAAGCAAGCACTACCTCTATCTTTTCTGGATCCACTACAAATCCATCCTTCAAGATGATGTGTCCCAGAAAGTGGACCTCCTGAATTCATAACGAGAACTTTGAGATCTTACCATAAATCTTGTTCTCTCAAAGTGTATCCAGGACTATCCACAGATGTGTATAATTCTCCTCCTCTGATTCCAAGTACACTAAGATGACATCAATGAATACAACCATAAAATGATCGAGATAAGGCTGGAATATCCTATTCATAAGTCCCATGAACACTGCTGGGGAATTGGTCATGCTGAAGGGAATCACCAAGAACTCATAGTGGCCATACCAGAATCTAAAGGTTGTCTTTAGTACGTCTTCATCTTATACCCAAAGCTAATGATAGCCTGATATGAGGTCTATCTTCGAGAACCACCTCACTCCCTTTAGCGGATTGAAGAGGTCATCAATCCTTGAAAGTGGATAATTTTTCTTCATAGTCATTTGGTTCAGGCACCAGAAGTCCACGCATAGGCTCAATCTCACATCTTTCTTCTTGGAAAACAACACTGGGGTTTCCCATGGTGAAATGTTGGGTCTCACGAAGCCCTTCTCTTACAAGTCCTCCAGTTGTACCCTCAACTCACGTAGATTCATGGGATCCATATGATATGTTGGTGTGGATATCAGTTTCAGCCTGGGGTATAGGTTGATGAAAAAGTCTACCTCCCTGTGAAAAGGTAGTCCTGGAACAACCTTAGGAAAGACATCCTCATACTCGTCCACCACTATAGGAAAGCTTGGAATCCTCTCATCCACCACACCGAGGGTGTGCCTAGCCAGCTGGTGAGTGATCGACTGCACCCTCTTCTAAGAAAGTCCATCCTATGATGCAAAATTTCCCTTCCCTCTAGTAAAGGAAAACCTGGTCTCATCCTCACAGACACACCGCACTTTGCGCCTAAAATAGTTGATCTAATCATGGACTATAGATAACCAATCCATACCCAAGATGACGTTGTAAGGATTCGATGCCATTACTAGGAGATCTCAGCCAAAACTCTCACCTCCAAGAGTAAGCGCACACTTCTGGCACTAGTGTGTAATCGTTGAATCTCCTCCCATAGGAGTCTCTAATCGTAAGGATCGATCCAAAAACTCCACCGGCATCTTCGAGCCTTGAACGAGGTTTGTGGAAAGGAAAGAGTGACTAGAATATATGTTTATAAGAATTTCATCTAAGGTGTAGAAGACATAGATCGTACCTCTAATCATCTCTAGAGCACCATGGTCATAGGCCTCCATCGCCTGAAGTTGGCCTTGCCCCTATCCTCCAACTCCCTGAGCTCGTGGTGGACCACCTAGTGGTGGTGGTGGTAGCACCTAGAACTATCATCACTTACTATCATTCGGCCTGTTGCCCTACCACATCTTCCGCCCTATGGACCTCCTTGGTCGAACCTCTACCTCTGCTTTGGAGTTCCCTTGACCATCTACTAATATTTTATGCAGCTGGTCAGGCAGTCACGAGCCATGTTTCCCTGCCTGCCACACATGAAGCACATCCTAGTTCCCTGCTGACTCCCTCTGCTCTGGGAGCCTCGTACTACCGACCCCGAGTCCTGGGGCTACCCCCTGAAAGTTCTATCCCACTTGGGCCCCCATGTCTACTACCTACTACTCACTAATGAAGACTATTCTGCATGATGTCTGTTTGTGGCTCTGGGTGTCGGTGCCTACTCTTGTAGGAATCTCTCAATAAGAAGGTATTTCTCTATCACTCCATCCTAAGTGGGGATGTTGAGAGACACCATGGATGACCTGATCTCATGTCTGAGTCCCTGATCAAAGGTTTTGGCCCTAAAGAAAGGGTCATGAGCCATATATGTGGAGTAGTGAGAGAGGTCTGTAAACCTCACAGAGTACTCATCCACCATCAGGCTTCCCTACTGCAGGTGAAGTAGCTCCTGGATGTACACAGAGCACAAGGTCACAGGGAAAAACTCCTCTTGGAAAATCCACTTGAAGTCTGTCCAGGTGAGGGTCGCCTCATCATGCGTATAGATGGTCAAGCTCCAAAATATCCTTGTCGAGCCTTGTAGAAGGCTCTCAGCCAATATCTTCATCTAGTCAAGCGGTTTCCTCACTAAGCAGAAGACCTGCATCACTGCCTCCAGCCATTCCTCAATGACTTGAGGATCTGTCTCTCCCCTGATCCTGGGAGGTCTTTGTCTCTAAAACTCATGAAAGGAATTTATTCTAGGTATATACTATACCGGTAACACCAGTAGTAACTGCTGATCAATGGGTGGTGGAAACACTAGTGCACCACCCGGTGGAGCCATCTCTACCATTGGTCCATAAACTGATGCCTCATCGCTAGGTGTGCTATCCACATGATCATGTATCAAAAGCGTAGTTGGATGTCTACATGGAGGCATCCTGAAATAGATCAAGATGTACCACAATCAAAATATTATACCTAGTGAGATGACTCTTATTCAAGAAGATCATAAGGAGGCACTTATGCAACTACTATTTTCATGTATAGAGCCAAAAATCATAACTCAGGGCCCTGGTGTATGGATACGTCGATCGTTGCACCAACACTGGACTCCCCGAATCTGAAAGTCGAACTTGAAACATTCAACACTATTTCCACAAAAACAAAACAACAAACTCTTGGCCTTTGAGGTAGAACCTACCACCTCTGATACCACTTTGTCATGACCCATCCCCCGGGGCCCATGCTATGACATACCCCAAGCCCACCTCTCGAAGTCCAGGGGTTAGCGACTAGTGCCGAAGGTATCAAGCTTCAAGCTGGAGGCATTTTCATGAGTACTTGTATTCATGCACACACACAACCACGTCCCAAAGTTGAAAAAGTAAACATGCATGCCAATAAATAATCACTAAGTAAAAGTAAAAATTGTAGGTCAAATGGTCCAGAATACAAACCCAACAAAAGATAAACTGAAAACAGGAAAGTACAAGGGAAACTATGAAAGTTGTCCGCTTGAAACCCCACTTGATGGGTCAGTACAAAGTAGCTAATGGAAGAAATAGAAGTGTGTCCCGTCTACCTAGTCTCACTAGACACCACCAGGTCCTGGGCCACCAAGCACTCTGTCAAGGTGGTTGTCGTCTTCACCAGACACAGCACGTGCGGGCGAAGCCCGTGTAGGGGTGAGTATCAATATACTCATTAGAGACCCAAAAACACAAATTAAATACCACAAAGTAATCCACAATAAACCACAAAGCATGATCACGACACAAGACATCTCACACCATGTATAATTTAGAGTAGTAAAGTAAAACCATTAGTCACAGTGTCGAACACCATGGGATACTGGAGAACTCCTCCTCGATTAGTACAGTGGGTATTCCGGGTCACATAGAATCCTCTTCCCACTAATATAGGACTATTTCGGTACTCATCCCTGATGAGTACTATGGGTATTTTGGTTCACACAGAAGTCACTCCCCACCGTGGGCATGTCGAGTCACACAGAAGTCGCTTCCCCCTATGGAAATACTGAGGTACTCCTCCTGTCAAGTATCATGGGTCTGTTGGGTCACACAGAAGATAATTCCCACCATGGGTCTACCGGGTCACACATAAGCCACTTCTCACTGGTCCATAGTATCTGATCCACATATGGTCTCTTTTCAGTAGTCTTTAGGTCTCATCCAACCGCAAGGTTTCCACACGTAGAACGCTTGATCTCGGGAGAACCACTCCCCAATACCTTATTCATATTTCAACTTTCATGAAATCCTACATAGGATATACCAAAATATCTTCCTCATCGTGAGGGTTCTAATTCCGCAAACAGCTCATCAATCGGACGCTCGGTTTTCAAG
The DNA here is from genome assembly GCA_963277665.1 of Viscum album. NCBI lineage: Eukaryota > Viridiplantae > Streptophyta > Magnoliopsida > Santalales > Viscaceae > Viscum > Viscum album. The sequence goes on from OY728121.1 coordinate 1,391,941,146, forward strand.
TTATTGATGTTTTTACAAAAAGGGGTCGGTTGGGTCCAGGTCTGATCTGACCCGGTCAGACCGACCTGACCTGACCTGGGTCCACCAACCCGAAACAGACCTGTCCATGCCTGATTCCAGCCCATCCTATGGGGAAGATCCAGCCCATTGGGGTGGGTTCGGCCCATTGCAGTGGGTTCGGCCCGCTGGGGCAGGTTCGGCCCACGCCCTGCCCGGCCCACTATAGGAAGATCAGTTCCGCCTAGAAGGGACATGGATGGAAGTTGCGTCCAGCTCCCCTCACCCCACGGGTTGTCTGTGGGGCTGCCTCTCCACCGCAGTCATGTGACTGCGACCTGCTACTACGCAGTCAGCCAATCCGGTTGGCCGGACTCCCCACACATGGTCAATCGACTGCATGCTCCCAAGATGCGCGGCCCGCAACTGCAGGTCGCCATCCGGTTGCTCTTCCCGATGTGTTGCAGCCCGAGCTGGTCATGGCAGCCAACTCCGATGCACTGAAGGTTCTTTCCACAGGCCACCAAATATGCACTGGTGGTCTGTTCTTCGTGCCAACTGCGTCTCTAGCCTCCGTGGGGTTTCGCCTTCCCTGCGAAGGCCTCAAATTTTCCTTTTTCCCCTTTAAAATGCTTGACCATGAAGAATGCACAAGAAGAGGGGCTCGGGCCTTGTCCATGTCATCTCGCGCCCTCCATGTTAGAGTTTTAAAATAGAGGGAGGTTGGAGTATGATGTTCTATCAACAATCCTTCAACCCCGAATAGAAATCCTAGAAACGTCACCCTCCCCCAAGAACAGATGATCTGCAGATCAACCTATTCATGGGTTGATCTGCATTCTTTGTTTTAGAATAAGAACAAGTAAAATATAAAACAATTAAACCCCTACCTATATCGATGTTCGTCGTTGAAGAAATTTGCCCTCGAGGATTCAAGCTCCGTTGGCAATCATCCCTTCCTGGTCCCGTTCTTCGTAGGGCATCGACGTCACTAGCGATCCAGTCGGCATTCGTCATTCATCGTTGGAGGGAGTCCTTATCGTAGGTTCATCAAATAATTTCCATGGTTTAATTCTCAACTCTCCAATGTGTTAGCTTATTAAAAAGAAACACATCACAACATTTTTATTACACCGCGACGTTGTGTTATTGTGATGCACAAAAATGATCCATTAAGGAGCTTCCTTTAATGCGCCACATCTCCGCACCATAGTGTCATCGTCTTCCGCTCAATGGTGAAAAACAAAATAAAATAAATTTTTAAGTTATTTTATTATTTTCTAAAAAGTCTGAAAACTAACTTTTTTGTCTAACCCTTATCGGCCTAAGTTAGGTCCTTTCTAGGCGAATCCCACCGTTCTTAGTTCAACAGTGACCTTGTATTTTTTATCCAAGCACTAGTTTAAAATTTTTTAAAAACACACTTTCACGTTTACTTAAACAAACTAAAAAAAGTTCGAAATTCCATTTCGGGCTCACCGGGCCTTAGAATCATGTGCCGTCAAAGCATGTGGTCTCGAAATAATTCCATAAAAATTATAAAAAAATATACGGAATTTATGGGACATTACAATAAAATTCCATAACAACCTTCTCCCTTTTATTACTTACCAAATATAGAAATATATTATATAATTAAATTATCAATTTCCCAACTAAAAATGGATTTTTAAAACCATTGAATGATGGAGGTTTCTATTGCATGAAGCAGTCTAACATTGTTACACTGCATTTCGGATTAGAAATATTCTCTATACAAGTAAGGTTATTACTTGTAACCTGAGTAAGCTACACCAATATAGATATAATTTGCTTAGCTCCAGCTATAGCTCTAGCTCCAGCATCATTAAAATTCCTAGAAGGGGGATCCCTAAATGGATTATATGCATTGATACAGTTTTCATTCCTTCTTCTAGGCACCATTTCTAAACAATGGCATACACTAAATTATATCATAACATTATGAATCATAATTTAAAATGTTTAAACATGTAAACTCTTAACATAAATTGAAAATTTTATTCATAACTAATCTCAAAATCATAATCATGGTTTCTTTGGGAATATTATTGAGGTTCATTATAAGGTTAATTTCCATAATCTATTTTTTCCTAAATCTAGTTCCTATGGTTTCAACTAATCTTTCTCTGATACAAACTATAAATACCATGACCCTAGTAGACTAGATTTAGTGGTTACATTATTACATTGCAACTAGATACATGAAATAACATCCCAAGGGACCAAATAGTTTTATAGTATTGGAGAACTAGATACATACTTCAATTTCAAATTAAATTTGAAAAAATAAAATACAATATAGTATTTCCATCAAGAATATCATTATTTCCTATATCATAACCCTGCATATCAATCATAATAAATTTCATGGTATCTTATGGAAAACAAACATAAGAAAAGGGTGGTCTTAGATTCTCAGTAAGGGTATAAATATAACAGAAGCTAAGTAAGACATGAATAAAATGGCAAGAAATAAATAATAACTAAATAAATAAATATAAATAATCACATATCTAAAAATTTATTCATGGATATAAAAACAATTGAAAATAAGAATAAATACATCAATAACTGATTTCATAATGATGTAATGCATAATTTCATATATCTGAACATACTATTAAGGCCTCATGACAAGACATATATACTTTTAATTCCCTATTCCAGGACATTTATACCTTTAATTCCTTATGTAAAGACATTTTACATAAATGGGTAGGGCCTCAGACAAATACCCAAGCTAGTTTGTATCATGATACCTACCGATGAATTAAGGGACTATGTAATTTTGGGCATCACCCATCACTTAATAAGTTTAACTCATTCCTCATATGAATAAATACCACAACTTAATCAACATGCCATAAAAATCAATAATTTTATGAATTGGAAAACTAGCATATAGAATATTAATACATTCCTCATTCAAAAAGATCATAAAAATCCATAAAAATATGGTGGATGGTATCATAATAGAATATCCTAAGTAAAAATGACATTAAAAAAAGGATTTTTTCAAATATGAAAATATTTTAAAATATAATTGGAAGATTCTTAAGAAAAATAAAATTTACTCTTTGAAATCACTTGTTAAAAAATATCAAAAATATGAAAGATAAAAATTTTATTTGAAAATAACCTCATAAAACTATAAATTAATATTCAAATAAAATATTGTTCATGATTTTGGGAAAATTAATTCATGTTGTATAAGATAAAAACATTCCTTTTACACTATCATAAAAAATTTTAAAAGTACCTCATTCAGAAAATGACAAGAAGATTTCTTTCAAATCAATTTTTAAAAAGTAAAACATGGGTAAAAATTTCATTAATAAATCATTGGAGAGTAATAGTAATATTATTTAAAATATTTTAAGATAAATATGGATATAGAAGAAAAATATTCCCCAAGTGGGGACTTAAACATAAACAATCCTAAATAATGATGATATTGTGAAATAAACTTTTACCTCAGGTTTTAATTCCTTCATACATGTTAAAACCTCATGTATAATAAATATATATTTATTGTAAATATATTACATAAAAATTATGATATATATATATATATATCATACTATATTACTTATAATATTTTATCACCTATTTATCAACAACTCTATTAGAACCACTCTTTAGGGTATAACAGATTTTTTTTCATGTCTTTTTTAGTTCAGTGGGTTCAATATTTGTTCTTTGATAAAGTTTAAATTATATAAAAGAAGTTAATAATAATATAAAAATAATATATATTCATTATATATTTGTTTATAGTAATCCATAAAAGTTAGATATCAAAAAATGAACTGCATCGTTCATAGAGAAGGTAGGTCGTACGTATGCGTGAACATTGTTTCCATTTTTCAACAGATGGAATAAAAGAAAGGTATATAATTATTCACCTTTAATGAATAATAATTATATAATTTAAATTATATAAATTCATTAAATTAATCCTCATTACTATCTAAGTAAATTAGAAATGAAAAATGAACTGCATCACTTCATGAAGGTGGTAGTCCACAAGTACGCACGAGTGACAATGTCATTTCCCAAAGTTTTGGAAGGTAAGAAGGGATATATAATATTATAATTATATAATTATAATTATTTTATAAATAAAATATATAAATATTAATATCATCATACTTCTCATCCAATAAATATGGTAATGAAAAATGAATTGTATTGCTACATGGAGACAGTAAGTCGTACGTATGCATGAGCGATAGTTTCACTTCCCATTTGATGGGAAAGATGGTGGATAATGGTGGTTTCAAAATAATTATAAAATTTAAGTATATTTAATATAATCATGTTACCATTTTATGATAAATATAATATATTTATAAGAGTTAAACGAAGAAGTAAAAAAGGAAGTGATCGGTTAAGGCGATTACCTCGTCTTTGAAAGAACTCCTTTGGTTCTCCTCTTAAGGATTCTAGGGTAGTTATTTTAGGGGGATCAACAGCACCAAAATTTGTCTTGGGATGTTGAGAAGGTATTTTTTAGGTTATGGTTGATCTAGAAGACTCAAAGTGGTGTGATGAAGTTAAAGTAGAAATGTTCTTTTATAATTGAGGGGAGGGAATTCTTGGAATTTCTTAAAATATTAAATTAATATAAATTAATTTTGATTCCCAAATGGTTCCAAATTGATAATATTCGAATTAAATAACAGGATGAGTCCAAATATTCTCATTAAATAAAATTTGGATAATTTTTTAGTATGTTTTCACCCTTATCTTTTAGTTTTAACTCACCTCCTCGTTAACCATTTTGACAATTACCGTAATATAAAAGTTTCCAACCCTTTAATGGTTAATAATATTACTATAAAATGAAAAAAGAACCATAAATTGACAATGGTTTATTTTTAAAACCATATACGATTCATATTTTCAAATTTAATGTTTTTAACAATTTTAAATCATTTAATAAAATATCATTTATTATAAAATACAATTAATGTTACTTTTAAAACTATTAATTTAATCTGACTTTAAATACATAAAAAAATAGGGAATTCAAATATAATGATTTAAAACAACCATAATATGTCATATAGATCTAGATAATTCATGGGACACATTAACTCCTTCAAATTTTATCACATTTAATATGTTTAAAATCATTTATTTTATTTTTCTATTAATTAAACAAATGTTGTATTAGCATTGAACAAGAATTTAAGGTAATTATATAATTTCTAAAAATCATAAATAAAATTTAATCATGAAAATAATTTCATTAATATAAAAATTGACGTTTATATTCATTTAAAAATTGATTTTTTTCCTATGTTAAAACAAGATTAATATTTAAAACTAAGAGAGTAACATTTTTTGTAACTTCTATTACTTTAAATATTTTCTAAATAATTTTCATCGATAGGTGTCCATTAAACAAATAAATTTAGAACTTAAGGTGATAAGGGTAGAATTACCTTTATCTAATAATAATTAAGGATGAAAAATTATGGCCTTATCATTTAATTTTAACTAATATTAACCTAATTTACTATTTACTAAGATGATAAATTTTACCACAATTACTATTCATAATGCCTAAAATAAAATGGCCCTATTTACCAAATTTGAACCTTATGATTCCATATTTTTAATTTATTTTATCCAATTAAATAACTCTAAGTTTCAGAAATTAATTTTAAAGAAAGTGTGAAAAATGCGATGAAACCACTTTTTATAAAAATATAATTTTTCTAAAAAATGCATTTTATGTATAAAAATGTTTTTATACAAAATTAAATGATAAAATTTATTCCAATGAACCTAATTGAATATTAATAATATATGAGATCTAATTTTACTTTTAAAATATTTTAAAATCAAATGGAACTTTGAAATTCTTGAAATAAAAATAAAATTATCTATAAAAATTAGTATATTTCACTATTCACTGGAAAATCAATATTTTTATAAAATTATCAAAAGTTCACCCTAAGATAATATTGATATTCTGATTTAAAAAATGATATTTTTTTATAAAATAAAATTTATAGAAGTTATATAAATTAATTATATTATTTTCTCACAAAATAAATAAAAAATATTTAAAAAACATTTTCTTAAAGCATAAAATAACATTACTAAAAATTGAATAATTATTTCCCAAGAACTAATAAATGAATTTTTATTGAGTAGTTACTTTATATAAATTTCATAATTATTTTAATATTATTCATACCCACCAATAAAACAGCTAATTTATAATGGGAATATTTAAATAATAATATTTTAGGGTTCGTTTAATCTTAGTGTTGTGTGTCGTATACGCAATTGAATATAGTGTTATTTTAAAATATCAGTGTGTTAAACATTGTAACCATTTACATAGTGATCATCCCCTCTTTTATAGATCAATAAAATATCCTTATTCCTTCTCATATACTTAGGAATGTTCTTCTCATTAATCTAGTGACTCTCACCAGGATTAGATTGGTATCTAGAAGTAATGCTAAGAAAATAGGTGACATCAAGTCGAGTATACAATATAACATACATGATAGAACCAATTATGGATGCATAGATAATTTTATCTATATTTTTAAATCTTTATAATTATATTTAATCTTCCTAATATTTTTTTCATGCAACAATGATAAAGACCCTTTTTGGAGTTCTCCATACTAAACTTGTTATCACTTTACCAATGTAATTGTCTTAACTGAGTCCAAGAAACCTCCTAAATATATATATATAGATCTTTTTAAGTATTTCTATCATATGATGGGAGATTAAATCACATCCTATGTATAACTACGTAAGTGGGATGCTTTCATCTACCACTTTAGTGATCTTTATTAACTACAGCGAATGAAGATCAACACATAGAAGAGGTGACTTATATTCAAGATAAACACGTTTATAGTGTTCTTAAATTCAAAAATTTACACATATTTCATTTATCATTGAATTTCTGATTTTGGGAAGGTTTTCTAATAAATTCCATTATTATAATTAATTGTTAATCAACACCAATGAAACCCAACAATGGTATCATAGCCACCCATTTTTTAGATTTTTTATATCATGCATGAAATGAAGAAAGACATAAAAAACATAGAATTATTTTGATCTCTCTAAATGTAATGGGTAAAAAATATTAACCTTATATAGAAGAATTTTGTGTAAGGTTTATTGATAATTACCCATAAAGAAAAAATTCTTCATAAGGTTCAATATAATTTACCCCTAAGAAAAAAAGTTATGCATAAGGGTCATCCGAGATTACCCCATCACATAAAGGTCCTCTATATTTACCTTTATGTAGATGGGTCGATATAAAGGTAATCACATTTAAATTCATGAAAATGTTCATAATAAATTTTATCTAGATTGTAACACCCATGTAATTATATATTTTATTATAATGATGTGTGTTTGGGGTAATTTTAAATTTAGGACAAATTTTGGTTTTGAGTTTTGTTTTCAATATTTTTTTTCTTTTGTGCACATTTTTGGTTGCATGATTTAGGAGTAACCATGTGGATACCCTTAAATTGGTAAGTTTCCAATTGTTTTTAAATATTCACGGTTTTACCTACATAGGTGGCACAAATTTGGTTGACTCTTAGTAGTAATTGTGTGGATCTTCCTTTCATTGAGTCGCATGGTACACAACTTGTGCATGGATTGGAAAATAATGCGACAACTATGTGATATGGATTTTTAATGACACAATGTCATTTGAAATAGTTGGTGCACTGGTAGATGAATTTTTTGAGATTCTTAGAAGAGACTATGTGAAGTTAATTTTCTTAGGTAGTGAAAAATTCTCAATTTGTGCATGATTTACTAAACTATGTGGCCTAACCATGCGAGTTGCCTAGATTCACATAAAAGTTAATTTCCAATTATACCCTATCAATTTTAATAGCTATAAGGGATTATTTTTCTTCTAATCTAATTTAAACATGGTGTTCACACACCATAGGAGGTTATTTTCTCCTTTCCATTTGATTTAATGGAATTCTAATCATCCTTCATTATTGTTTATGTGTTAATTTCTTGTATATTCTCTTGGTTTACTCTTCCAGCTTCCTCCCCTCTTCCCTTTTCCATTAATGTTTTCCTTTATCATGAACCCTGATGTTATAGGGGTTTATATTAGGGTTTCTGAATGGTTTATTCATGGGGGTTCTATTGTTCAGGGCCTAAGGAAGATCCATTTATTCTTATTATAGAATTATCTATCATATGTGATTATTTATAGATTGTATATCATTGAACTGATGTATATGTTTTGTTTTTTTATAAAACTTTCATGTCATTGAGTTATTTAAGGTTTAAAATGACATATATGATAAATTTATTCCATATGTGGGGGTGGTTTTTGAAATGTGTTCAAGGTGGGTTTCCACTTAGAAAAAGTTTTTTACTTTTCATTTCATGTGGTTCTAGAAATTCCAAGTATCGTTAAATTTTTTTAAGGTTTATTTTAAATTAAATTTAGAATTTTTTGTGTCTTGACCCTGTTTAGGTCGTGAAATGAAATATAAAGTGTGGTTTTTAAACTTTTGTATATTTTTATTGTGAATTCAAGTAGTTTTTTTTAATTTAAATATTTTAAATCACTGAGAGAATCATTTTAAATAGATTGTGTGTTAATTTAAAACAAATCGACCCCATTTGGGTCATGACTTGAATTCTAGATGGGTATTTTAATCTCATTGAAGATTTTAATGAAAAAAATTGATTCTTAAATTGGTACTTCTAAATGGTATTAAGTGAGTTAATTTGGAATATTATTTCTAAATGGATTTCAAGAGATTGGTTTTAAATAATGATTTAGAGTGGGACTTCAATCCATTTAGAAGAGACTTGAAATTATGAGCCATTTGATAAAGGGTCATTCGATACATTGTGTGTTTTTGAAAGGCTGTGTGTGTGATTTTAAGACCCTATTGAACCCATTTGTTACCTTATGACCCTATGGGGAGTTATTACTTTTTGATTGATTTGAATTGAATCCTGAGGGGTATGTTGTATCCTTATTGTATTATAAATCAATTGTGGAGGGGGTGTTGATTGCGAGGGGTGGGGTTAGGTGTGATATATTGGTTTTATATAATGATGCATGTGATTGATCAACTCTATTTTATGTTTTTCATGGGAGTCCTAGGGGAACTAAATAGAGTTCTACATAAGTGAAAATCCGAGTATAGAGAGTGCATCAACTAGGGAGTATTACCTAACTTCTTCGAGATGGTTTGATCAGAAGAGGTAGTTGGTCTTTTGAGATATTAGATTCTATTTTCCCATGTATCAAAGGATCTTCTAGGATGTTTATTACTATATATTCTAAAAATACTACTAGGGATGATACAGATTCATTAATTCCAACCTAGGGATCATGTTTACAGTTTAGACTATCGTACTTGAGTCCTAGAAAGTTTCCCATGACACTTTAATATCCTATAAAGATTATTTAGTGGATTTTTTATGTTTATGAATTTTTTATATCCCCTTTAATTTATTGGTTATAGTGAATATATTTATATTTTAAATATTTTGATTTTTTTTATTTTGTTCAAGATAACATGTTTCATACTCTTGTGTGAGTAGTGGTTTTTTTCACTTTCAAACTGGTTTGTGTAAATGATTTGGTAAGTGGTTATATAAAGAAAAGTTTTGTGATTTTGAAAAGGGTATTTGGAAAATGTTTTGAAATGGTACCAAAATGGTTTTTGGTATTTTATAAGGTTTTTGATAAATGGGACTCATTCATTGTGTTAACGGTGTTCAAAAAAATGATTTAACTCCACCCTTCTTTCTTTTAAAAGAAGTGAAAAATATTTAAAAAATGGTTGAGGCCTAGGAAAAGTGGTTTTCAAATGATCATTTTAATTAAATCCAAATTAAATAATTTTTTGTGAAATATGTTTGTATGATTTTTCTTTTTTATACTTGTGTATTTAAATCCTTACTTCAATTGTATTTTTAAAATAGCATAAAATGGACTATCTTTTGTATGAATTTCACAAACTCTGTGGTGCCTACCTACTAGTCTTGGTTTTTCTCACACCCATCATATACCACTCAGTATATTCAAGTCTTATAGTTTCACTATAGGTGCTTCAGCTTTGGTCTCCCTTTATTTGGGATAAAGATTATATAGGATGTTTGGCACGGGATTTGGAGTGTGAGTTTGGGTCATGGGGTGATTTCATATAGTATTTTTTTCACATTCAGATTATATATGTGTCAAATTTGTCTTTATTCTTCATTTATTATGATGATTTTATGTTTTTTAATTTATGTCTTGGGTGATTGTGTATTGATGTGCGTGAGAAATTTCAATATTTGTATCTATTATTCACTGAAAATACCATTAATTTTAATTAAAATACTCTGTAATTCATTTATTTCTGACGACTTTATGAAATTTGGACTTAAATGTTATATGCCTAAAAATATTTTTTTCATTTATATATTCATTTTTAGGATAATTTAAAAAATCCATACCATTAAAATAGTGATTAAATTTCAAGCTCTGAAATTAAAATTGTAAATATTCAATTTGGAATTAATTTATTAAATGGATTAAATTTTTTAGAATTAATTTTTTCAATATTTTCTTTTGAATTTAAATGAAAATCCATAAGTTAAAATTGTTTTTAAAATAAAATTGTTTAAAATTAATCTTTAATTGAATTGAGATTTAATAAGAACAATTCTACCCTGAAATTAAATTTATTTTTTAAAAATGAAGGCTGAAAAAATGAAAAGGCATGAACTGAACATACTTCTCACGGTCATTATGCCTACCTTGGATCTCATTCATAGTCACCCAATCTGCTTACTATGAGAAACTTCCTACTACACAACCTATCACAAACCATCTCCACAACCATTATACTTATTTTGGATTCTTACCATGCCCCCATTTTAACCCCCATATCATGGTCACTATACTGACCATGAGATCCCTCACCAACTGCCTATCAGGCCATGGAAACTTCCCTTAACACTTATCCACCCCTCTCATGATCACCCTAGTGATCGTGTCCCCACAACTAAATGACCATGAAACCACTTTGGTCGAGACTCATAAACCACCAAAAAACCCACCTCACCTATGAAGACTGAAGTATTCACATGCTATAGTCATGCCACCATTGAGCTTCACCGCTTATAGTCATCAAGGGAGAAGACTATGTCATCGCGGATGAAGTTAAACCACTAAAGCCCCACTGCACTCCCATAACTAGTCACTGCCATACCCATGACATCTCAGGCCCAATACTGGTTTGATCACTTTTTCCACTAACATTCAGGCCCACTAAAATTTAATTGTCTAACATTTCGAGTGTAGAATAACATCCACCGTGATCTGATGTACTAAATTGACTCACCCTCAAAGTAAAAAGAGATTGATCTTAGGAAGATATTCTCCTAACATAATTAATCACAACCATCAAAGATAAAAATGTTTCATCCATCTAAGAAGCTCACCTTGACAATGAATAGGAGGATGAAGAAGGCTACTGCTATAAATAATTTCCTTCCTTTCTCGTTGAATCCATTCGGCATCTTCCAACTTCAATTAGGGTTTTCTTCCACTATATCTTTCTTTATGTAATTTTCAACCACATTTTAATACCAATTATTATATGTTCTTTTAATTATGTTGTGTTATTATATTCCCCCATGTTTCTTCATGTTCTACCGCATTGTCCATGTTGTAACGTGTTCTCTTAAACTCCATGTCTTTGAGAACTAACCTAATGGATAGGTCCCCATGGGAGATCACACAAGCACTTTGTTCTTTAATTATTTCTGGGTTCTATCCTTGATGCAGTAAAAAAAAGATGATCGATGATATTCACCCACTCTTTCTGATGAGTTACAACATCCTTTAATTTATCAAATCATCTCTCCCTCCCTATCTCAATTCATAGTACATACCAGTGGAGAACTATGGATTAAGGGATGAACAAAATACGATTTAGATGGGTGTTGTGATAGTGAATTTGATGATCGAGTGTGTTCATTTTCTCTTCACTATGGAGGTGGTAAAACTACATTTATCAAGGGATATTTCTCTTATGTATGTTCAAAACCAAAAATTAGAGATGATACTAATGGAATAATGATATTGATGACATTATCATATTATAACCATATAATGATGAAGGAACTATGTGTTCAACCCAGGATCCATCCCTTATTTGTATTGAAATTGGTTTATTTTTTAAATTCATTCAATCAAAAACCAAAAGAAAACAATCATCATCTCTGGATTCTTTAAAAATTAAGAAAACAACACAAAAAATAAGTAATTGGTAGCATAGTGAGACTCCTAAACCCTTATCCTTGATAGAAAACCTTGTTCATCTACTAGGATGAATTAAGAGTAAAATATAAATTTTGTTTGAATGTGGCACACGACAACCGTGTGATCAACTTGGTTTCGTTTCTAGGGAGAATTTCAAGTTCCTATTATCCTTAACACAGTTGTAATTAAGTGTTTTTATATTTCTTGTTTGTATTTATTTTTGTCTTCTTATTTCACTTTTTCTCAAATAGGGATAAACATCATAGTGAGAATATTCTTTAATGTATCCTCATACATGTTCCCATTATACATTCCCTCAGGCATCCTAGGAGATAGAATCTCAATGGAATTACTAATAATAACCTTCGATTATAACACCCTGAGATTTTAAAAAAAATAAAAATTTTGTTTGATAGCATAAACAATACACAACACTAAGATTAGAGGAGAACGTAACACCCCAAGACTTTATGATATATTTATTTTTAAATTAATTTAATGTATTCAATGGATTTCGGTATATGCAACCCCAAGATTTTTGTGTTCAATAGTGTATTCAACAAGAAACATCGTGCTTAAAAGACCCATGATATATATAACTATTATATCCTAGCCATTAAATTGGAGAGTATGAATAGAATTAACTATTTTATGATATATATGTGTGTGTGTGTGTGTCCCACTCAATATAAATAATTGATAAAAATTTTAAAATAATTAATCAATTTTTAGAAAAGTTATGTTATCCTTTGAAAATATTTTTTCTTCAAAAATGATTTCTAGTGATTTTCATGAAAAGAATCTTATAATAAATTTATGATATTTTAGAAAAATAATTTTATAAAATTAACTTCATTTTTGGAATCAGAGTATCAAACTTAATTTGGGTGGAATCTTGGGAGTTTTTGGAAAATATTTATTTTTTAGTAAATAGTAAAAAATAACGATTTTAGTAAAACTATCTTTTCTTTTAAATAAATTAAGTAATTTAAAATTCCCAATATTTTTTTGTAAAACTATCTTTTCTTTTAAATAGATTACTTAATTTATATGTCCTAATATGTTTAGAATATTTTTTCAAGTAACATAATTATTATTTAGTTATATTTAGTCTACATAATTACTTTTTAATTGACTTTATATCAACTTTCAGTATAATTTTTCTTTTTGGTTTGAAAACACATTTTTCTAAAAACTATTTTAAAGTGCGTAATGATTCCCATTTTTAATTAATTAAAATAATCCCTAATAATGAATGATTTAAATTAAATTTATAAATTATATATAATTAAATTTTAATTGATATTATTTCCATTATTATTATTATACATAAAGTTGATATAAATCATATTTTTTTTGAAAAATACATTTCTCGATAACCTTCTTTTTCATCACATATATGCGTCTTGTTTTAAATTTAATTTTTTCAAAATTTATGAAATTTATTTCAAACAATAAAATTCATTTTTTAATTCATAATTTAAAAAATTTATAATGGTGAATTTTTTATACTTTTCTGAAAAGTTTTATTTTTTGATGAATAGTGAAAAAATCAGAATTTTTATTAAAAACTATCTTTTCGCCTAAATTATTTATAGAGATGAGTTATATTTTAAATTCATTTAAAAGTATAATTATTAAAGTTATACATATATTAATCTGATTTTGGTAATTTTAATCAATTTAGTATTTAAATTGGATATAAAAAAAATTTAACTTTTCAACATTTTCACTTTAAAACCTCGATTTATCATCACGTCTGTGAGATTAATTTTAAATTAAATTTTTCCACTTCTCTGATTTGAATTTGAAAAAATGGATTCTATATATATAATCATAGTAATTTAAATTATCTAACAATATTATATTAATTTATATTCATAATTATTAGTGAAAACATTTAAAATTAATAATCATGATTAAGGTTAAAACAGGGCTATGCACATAAAATTTGTTCGTATTAAAATTAATTTAATGCACACAATTAATTTTTATTTAATAAATTTTATTTCATATTTATAATAAGTGGTTCAAAATTATATATTAAAGATCATTTTAATTGTATTCTTAAAGGATAAATTAACTAGGTAAATAAAAAGATAAAATTTATCATAGTAAAAACTAAAAGGATAAATAATGAGTAATCATAAACACTAAGGAATAAAATGATAAAAATGTGTTTCCTTTTGTGTTTTGGAGGTTTTTCTAGGTGACATAAACCCTACCCTACATTACTAATCAATTTTGGACCCATATGAGTTAAGATTGGCATACCAATAGTGAATTTTTTTGGGTATTTACAAAAATGTCACTTCTTAATTGTAAAAGGGAACTAACCACCCTCAATTATTCACACCACTCAATCCATTGGGATCTGCCGAAACATACCAAAATAACTTTAAAACATCCCTAAAATAATCCTAGAATCCTTATTTTTGGAAAAGCTCTAACCTAGGATGCCCTATGATGTTAACCTAAGGAGGACACCTGAAGAAGAGGTAACGATGTTCAATGATCATTTTTATTTTATTTATTTATCCACCTTCTTCAATTATTATTAAACCATTATTATATAATAAAATAAGCATATAAAATATATTGAGATATTATTATATTAATTTCATAACCTAAATATTTTCAATCTTTCATCAAATGGGTTATGAATTCATCATTCGTGTGTATGACAGACAACATCCTCAGAAAAAAAATGTCATTTGTTTTTCCATTACGAACTCTCATGTTTGGGTATGATGATGGATATAAAGTTTATACATGATATATATATAACATAATTATACCTATGTAGTCATTTTATCATATGTATATTTTTACATTACATCCATAGGGGATATGATAGTGTCACTCATGTGTACGATGGACTACCACCTTATGAAACGATGTGATTCATTTTTCACTAACACGTTGAATGGAAGGTGATAAGGGTAAATAAAATGAATATATCTGATATAAATGAAATAATTATTATATTAATGAAATATTTAACATTATTAAAATATAATATATGATTTTATTTCTTACCATTTCACTCACTGAAAATGTGGTAATGTCATTCATTGACGTGTGGACTATCATCTCCTCGAAGCGATGCGATTATTTTTTCATCACCACATCCCAAGAATGATATATATAAGTATATATAATTAAATATTATTTTATTTATGATGTAATTATAATTATTTAATGATAAAATATTACTTACATTCTTTCCATAATGATCATTGAAAAATTGAAATGTTGCCATGCGTATATACGACCTTCTGTCTCCATGATTGTAACATTAGTTCATTTTTCATAACCATATTTCATGATTGGTTTTAAAATATAAATTATGTATAAAAATGATAATTATATCATGATTATTAATATTTATATGTTTATATAATGACCACTTTTACCATATTCAACCAACTAAATCCATTTTTGACACACAATCCAAATATGGTCAAACATCTAACATAAACCAAATGGATTAAGTAATCATATATAACATTGTAATAAGTGAAATAAAAGGAATATTAAAATTTTAAAAGGTTATTAATAAATTAAATAATTAACATATGTTTAATATTAATGAAGATAAGTAACAAGCATGATGAATCAATCTCGAGGTAAGGGTTTTCTAATCTCACTTTTATTTCTGTGATATATATCCCATATTCACCGCTTATTTTTGTTGTGTGGTGTATACACTACCCACGAATTTATTATATGATTAATATACTTAAATTTATTTGTATTTATATATCCATTTTATGATATATCTTTCATGTATTTTACAATTTCAAAGTTACCAAAGCGGTAAGGGATTTTTGTCTCAATTTGCCTTCTTTGAGACATATGTTATGTTATACACCTATCCTCTTTTAGAAGGTGTATATGATACTCCATTGACATGTTATATCATTAACATACTTAATTTAATGATATTATAAGTTTCATTTAATGTTATTATTTCATGGGGATTATGATTCAATGTTACCAAATTGGTAAGAGTGTTATGTTACAATCTCATCGTTTATCGAGATTGTTTATGATTATGCTTCCAATGAAGATACTTTATGATCTATATCTCAATAATTCTATTAAATTTTGTTCTCCAATGTTTATTCATGATATTTTAAAGTAATAGTGTAATTTTTTCACTCTTTGGTACTTAAAATAATTGATAAAATAGTTTTAATAGAATCTGACTTCATTTTTCTCTTCTGCCAGAAATTTGTTTTCTTCCAAAAATATTGTTTCCTAAAAATGTATTCAAAAATGTTTTTAACCTTTTAAAAATGATTAATTAAAGAAATTTTTACCCATTTTTTCATTTTACAATTTTTTCAAAGGAATATTCTAATCTATTTCTGAACAAGGTCGTTTTCTAACATTTTTACAATGTATGGAAATACCCACTAACATGATGGTAATTTATTTGAAGATTAATCTGAATGTTTATAAGGTTATTTTTAAATAAAAAATTTTATTAATATTCTCTAAATTCTTGGTGATTTTCAAAGAAAATGATTTTCAAAATGTTTTATGTTTTAAAAAGTGGTTTTTAAAATGAAAAGGATATTTTCCTCACGAATATTTATAATGATATTTTAAAGGTATTTACATTCATCAAAGTTAACAACCCTTGTTTTTAATTATCATCTATTAAGGTTATTTGGTATTTATACCATCATCATTCTATCTCTGTATGTAATAATATTGTTTCAAATAGATTTTTTTGAAACTTTTTTCTCTTCCTTGGGTTAATCATGTTTCAAAGATATTATCATGGAACCTATTTTCTTTCTACGGTTTAAACAAGTTATGAAAGGAAAAAATTATTTTTTATGAGTTTTATGATGATATGAAATCTATTTGTACTTTATTCATGTTATGGTTCTTGGACATTACTTATATAATGGGGTGGTCCTGATATCATCAGGTGAAACCGTTATAACTTATATGATGGGGTGGCCCAGATAGCACTAGGTGGGCCCATTACAAAATATATGATGGGGTGTCCTAGATAGCACCAGGTGAGCCTGTTATAGATTATATGATGGGTGAACCCAAATAGAACTCCAATTTATTGGGTAATTATTTTTTCTCCAAATAATTATATTGTAAGTCAGACATATGGTCATTCTAATTATAAGGTTTCTATAAGTGTTTTATGAAGATGATGTCCCAAGATACTAAAATGATTTTTCAATGATTTCTATGGGTTTATAATGTTTCATTTCATCAATATTGATATCACATGACTCATGATTATTGATTATTATGAATATTTCCTTTGTTTAATCCATATTCCATGTTTTCATATATAATTATCTAGGTATTGATGGGTATGAATATTCTTATTTATACTCATAAACTTCGATTATATCTTATTTCCCATATTCTCTTCTTATGCTTACTGATGAAATTAATTTGTTAATTTTTATGTTGTTTCTTACTAATAATTTGAGCTCTCCCTTATTATGTTTCATTTTTCTTTGGTTACAAATAATTAGATTTAATGAAATATTTCTAGAAGGGATTTCATATGGATGATGAAGATAACTTAATGTGAAATAAGAAAAGGTGGGTTAAATGGGATAAATTGTCATTTAAAGTCATCATAATTGTTTATGTGGGGGTTTATCATAATTCTATAAAATAATGAACCTAAAATTTCTTTGAAAATTTATGTGATCCATGTTTTCCTCTTAGAGATTTTAAGGTCCATATGGAAAAAAAACTAAGTCACATTTATCATCATCAAATACAAAAATTTAAAGTTTATGATTTCATCACAAGATCCAGGCGTGTTGGTTCTGGGTTATTATAGTTGGTATCAAAGGAAATTTTCAGATAACTTTAGAGATAAGGATTTTTTCATGTGAGGTTATCTTAAGATTTATGGATATTGTTGCTGGTCTATAAGCTTAATGATGATCATAAGTTCAAAGTGTTAGAAATCCCTTTGATGTTTTAAGAGATGAGATCTTAAATTGATTAATGAAATTTTAGAATATATTTTAATAGGAAAAAGTATTTTTAAATCTATGGTTTAACCTAAATTATGAATTTTAATATTTTGGAAATCATAAAAAAGTTATTGAAAACCTTTAGGGTTTATATGATCTTGGATATTGATAACATAAGTTTTATCTTATAGATAATCACCTAATTAAAAAGTCATTTAGTGACTAAGTGATTAATTTTACTTTAAAATAAGATCACCATATTTTTTTGGAATTAAAATTTGAAAATTATGAGATAAAAAATGAGGTTAAAATACTATTTAATTTTTTAGTTTTTTGGACATAGGGTTATAAAGTGATTTAGTTTCAAATTTAGCTATTACTATTGAATTTTGAATATTATTTTATCATATTAAGGTTTATTAATTTTTGGAGTTATCTTACCATGTTCTAACCATTTTGGTTTTGGTTACTATTTAAATATAGGAGGAATATCTTGTTATCAACTTTATGTTTATGTGGTCTTTAAATTTTAATTCTAGTGCTTCATGCATGAAAAATTCATCCCAAATACACATCATTTCGAGAAAAACATTAGGTTGTGGTTGAAATTTATAAAAGGTTGAAATTATACCCATAAAGTAAGTATATTTCAAAATTATCTTATTCTAGATGGTAATATAATTCCTCAACTATAGAAATAATATCTTGAAACAGAAATATTATCCTAGTACCTTCATTTCTGATGAACCTATGGCATTTTCTCTCATTTCCAATTAATTTTTTTGAGGCCCTTAACTTTCCGATGATCATTCACTTACTTTTTATCAATGAACTCAATCACTCTCTATAATTATTTATATTTTTCTACTATTCCCACCTATGTTCTCCTATTTAGAAACCTAATTATGTGTTATTCTGTATGAACTTGGGAATTCCCTTTTCAATATTAATAAGAGGATGTTTTATTAATCATTTTTATTATATGTATTTACAAAAAAAATATTTTAAAATTTTCATCCTTTGATCACTGAGATGAAATTTGAAATTATGAGGAAGAAATTTATTAAATGGGGGAGGAAATAACACTCTGAGATTTTAAAAGATGTAAATTATGCTTGATAGCATAAACGACACGCATCACTGAGCTTAGTTGAGAATGTAACACACCAAGTATTTATGATATATTTCATTTTAAATAAATTTAATCTCTTCAATGTCTTGCGATACACACAACCCCAAGATTATCCTTTTCAATAAGAACCACCTTCTTTAAGCAACCCATGATATGTATAACAGTTATATCCAAGTTGTTAAATTGAAAGGTATGAATAGAATTAACTAATTTATTATATATATATATATATATCTTAATCAATATAAATTATTTATAAATGTTTAGTAAATAATCAACTAAATTTTAGTAAAGTTATTTCATTCTTCAAAAATGTGTTTCCTTCAAAAAATGTTTTTATTTATTTTCATGAAAAGAATATTATAATAAATTTTTAAAATTTTATAAAATGAATTTTATAAAATTACCTTCATTTTTTTAATCTAAATATAAAAATTTACTTGGTTAAAATTTAGGGACCTTTCAGAAAATATTGATTTTTCAGTGAATAGTAAGAAATATCGATTTTTGAAAAAATATATTTTATTTTAAAAAAATTATGTAATTTAAAAGTCCCAATATGTTTTGAATTTTTTTTCAAGTGATATAATTATTAATTATTTATATCCAATCTACTTAATTAAAACGTTATATTTAAATATTTTCTTAAATATTCTTGAAATTCTTGGTGATTTTCAAAGAAAAGGATTTTCAAAATGTGTTATGTTTTAAAAAGTTATTTTCAATAAATTTTAATTTATATTTATTCAATGATAATTATAAAACATATATTTAATATAAAATCATATTGAACTTAAAAAATACACTTTTCAAACCCCACTTTTCATTGCATCTATGTTTTTTGTTTTAAATTTAATTTTTTACACTTTTATAAAATTTAATTGGAAAAATAAACATCATTTTTTAAATTTTAATTTAAAATTTTTATTTGGGTAAAATTTTTAGAATTTTCTGAAAAGTTTCTTTTTTTGATGAACAGTGGAAAATACTGAATTTTAATTAAAAACTATCTTTTCTGATATATTATTTACAATGTTAAATTATATTTCAAAATGGTTTTAAATTTTAGTTAGTTTAATAATACATATTTTAATACAATTTAGTTCATTTTAATCAATTTCATACTGAAATTGGATATAAATAACTTTGTGAACTTTTGAATATTTTCACTTTAAAACCCTATTTTCTCGTCACATCTACCGGATTAGTATGAAATTAAATTATACTAATTTTGGAAGTTTAATTTGAAAAAATAAATTCAATATCTGGAATAATAATAATTTATATTATCTAATAAGTTCAAATTAATTTTTACCATAATTATTAGTAAAAAAAGTTAAAATTATTTATTGCGATTATGGTTAAAATAGGGCTTTGTGCATTACATGTGTTTGTATTAAAAATAATTTCATTCACATGACTGATTTTTATTTAATAAATTGGATTTAATATTTAGAACCATTGGGACTAAAGTGTAACGCCCCGACCCTAGATACCCAGAGTCGGTGCATTATTACATAACATTGGCATGATCACAAATGATCAAGTCTCGAAAGACCGATTAGTTTAGTAGTCTTGGAAACACTAGATATATTCATAAGTCTTACATTACATCATAAGGTTAAAAAACTAAAACAACATCTTGTCTTCATATCCCCTCATACTATCCTTGCAGTTCATTCATAAATTACTTCTTCTCATCCTGGGAAAAATAAAACACTGAAAGGGGTGAGCTCAGATGCTCAGTAAGGATAACAATATAGCATAATCTTTCATAGATAAGCATAAACACTTAAAGAAATTTATAACTAAAACAAAAGCCTTTTAAACTTCAACTTCAGCATAATATGGAAAAGATAAAATGAAATAATGCCATTTACTTATTCCCATGGATATTATACTAATCGAACAATCACATGTAATATCAATAACTACTTTCATAATGATGGGATGCATAATGCCAGACTATCATAACCACATAGCCAAGGCCTCGTGCCAAGACTACAAATAAGATTTTGCCAAGGCCTTGTGCCAAGACACTAGTTTGTCTCATGAGACCTACCGATGCATCGACGAGCTATAGCGGGCTCCACCCGTCACTTATTAAGTCCAATGCATTCCTCATATGAACAGTTTTAAACATAACATAATCATTCGTATTAAAACTAGCATACGAAATGTCAATACTTTAACCACAAACCATGAATGGTATAAAAATAGCACATCCACAGTCAAACATAACTCATTCGATACAATATGGAAGATTGTATTGTATCACATTATCCTCAATCAATTAAGGATGTTGACATAGATGAAAATAATCATCAAAACTATTTGAGAGAAATATCCCCCTTTTTCTTGAAATCATTTAAAAGTCACGCTATTTGTCAAGAAGCCATTTAAAAATAGATTTTTGAATCAAAGTGTCCCATACCACTTTGAAACTTTTTAAAATGAGTTTTAATTTTAAAACTTTAATGTCCATATAAATAAATCCTTAAAACCATTTTTAAATCATGGACATTAATGAGAATGATTTAGATGAATAAGTCTTTAAAACATTTAAAAATGGTATTTTAGTTAGAGATTCTAACCAAAAGAGAGACACTTGAATAAAAATAATTGAGGTAATAAAAACTTTGTAATATCATGAGAATAAATGGATTCATGATATACTATTTCAAAGTACATTATAGACACCACATAAAAGTAATTTGGTGTATAACAACAAATAAGTCTCAATGGAATTTAAGTTGAGATGAAATCTCTCAAAAAGGTCGTATCCTTAGGTTAAGGATAAATCAATGACATAGTTATGTGTGAAAAATATAAATACACTAAATATGATTGGATATTCAGTGTAAAACAATCAAAGGATATTCACACATAATCTTGTAAAAACAACACCAATGAATTGGATATTTAACTCAACAAATGGAGAATGAGTTAAAATTACTCTTGTCAAATTCATATCGATGACTTGAGAAATTATCAATGGAGTGATTATGTGTATCAAAAGTATATCCACAGAAAAGGGGAGTGGAAATTATGACATAAGAAAATGAATAGTTATTCCACACATAATCTCGGAGTAAAATAATCAATGATGTTTGCGTAAAGCTGAATAAATGGAAATTGAATTTTCGAATTCCCTTATCGATTAGGTAACATACGAAACATACTCCCATGAAATAAGGATCATACAATTAAGATGTAAATACCCATAAATTAATGTATATTACACAATGAATACAATCATGGGCAGTACACATACACCACATGGAAAAATTAAGTGGTGAACAATGGAATTATCATGAAATTAAGAGTGAGTTAAGAAACCCCATACATTGTACTTTTTCCTTGGTCGACGGTAGGTTAACCTCCTGTATAAAGGTGAAATAATTGTTATTGAATTATAAAAGAATCATTTAAATTAATATGATATCATATATGATCTTTTAACATTGATTTGTTAATAATATCTTAGTATTATCGTCATTTCGGGTGTTAACTTACTCGTTTTCCTTTATATTCTTTGTTACATAAGCCATGTTTGTTATGGATAGGTTGTTTCTTATTTATATCCAGAATTATATCAAGTCCTTAAACATTATTTTTAAATCATCAAATGATAATTATACTTGAATGGATACGATGGAGAATGAATCTCATCACGTTCGTGGAGACGGTAGTCCGTACGTACGCACGAGAGACAATATCATTCTTTTGATGCTAAAATAATATATAATTGGATGGTATATCATATAGACAGAATAATTATCATGTTATATTTATTATTTACATGAATTAAACATCATTATTATACTCATCCAAATAATAATTTATTGAATAACAATTACACCATGACGTGGAGACGGTAAGCCGTACGTACGCACGTATGGTGACATGTTATTCAAAGGATGGATAGAATACTGAATATAATTGTACCATATTTATAACATCACAGTATATATAAGATACCGGAGTTATTATTTTAGAATGGTAATAACAAAGAAAGAAGAAGTGGAAGAAGAAAGGAACTTGAAAAAGGGTGGTGAAATCATTACCTCTTCTTTGGGTTCTTCCTTTTGATTTGATCAAAAGGGCTCCTTAAGTTGGATTTCTGACTAAAGGAAGGCCTCTAGGATGAATTTAGGGAAGTTGAGAGAGTATTTGGGAAGAGTTTGGCCGAACCAAAAGGCTTTGAAGGTGTGAGTTAATGACAAAGGGAGAGTGCCCTTTTATAAGAGGGGTGAGGGGCACCTTTGGAAAAGCTAGAAATATTATTTTAAACGATGAGTGATCAAGAAGACTTGGTCACACTGGAAGATCTAGAATAAACATATATAGAATCACATGATCCATGCAGGATAAACTATATATTTACATTGTCTTTAGAGATTAATCAAAACCAAAATGGTTAGTACAAGATCTAATGATCCCCCAAAATAATATTCCTTGAGAGAAATAAACACTAATCTTAATTTCTAAAATTAAACCAATAATACCCCAAAGTTAAATAAATACCATTAAATAATAAATTTTCCTTAAAATCCTTCAATATAATCCAAACTAATATTTAAACTCAAAACTTATAATAATGTAGTCTTCCATGTTAAATTGTATCTCCAAATGACATTAATTACTCTTAAAGTGGCATTCTTAAAAGTAATTAACCTAATCATTTCCATAAACAACCCAAATCACTATAAATCCACAATAAAAACATAGATAAAAATCCACCATTACTCCTCAAATGAAATCTCATACAATTCTATTTTATATACAAAAAAGTGAACAACTTCCAAAATAACACTTATCACTTAATTACCAAATCATTTTCCTATACTAAGGGTATTCATTTGATAAGACATAAGATCCCAAATCAAATTATTAATGATCAATAAAATCATTTAACTAAAAATAATAGTCACACTAACCAGGGACTTCACGTAGTCCAGTGGTAGGAGATAAATCCCAATCGCACTTTGGTTGTGGGTTCGATTCCCACAGCTTTGTCCAATGCAACGGGTTGTCACACGGTCTGCGTGTTGTCCCTTTTTAAAAACTACATTATCAAAATGAGATAAATTCATCAAAATAACCATAACATAATTTAACCCCAAATGTTATGTCATACCTTGGATTTTCATCCCAAATTATAATAACTTATAATTTTCTCAAACCCAATGATCATATAAAACCAAATGGTTATTCATAACTATATCCACAAGATAAAAGATAATTATTCCTCAAATATCATTCTCACATGTAAAACTGCAGGGTTACAAATACAAGAGAAAATTATTCCAAAGTAAACCCATCAACAAGGAGCACCAACACTTTTTAAACATTTCCCCAACCATTTATTTCCACATAGCTTATTCTTTGACCACGAAAATATCCTATAGAATAGGGAATTCACTCAGATAATGGTCAGGTCCCCTACATTTACGGAAAATGAGTGTAAATGGATTCTTGGGACCATTTTTATCTTCTTACATAGTACTCTTAATTTTTCCTCGGCAATTCTTCACTTTATGTCCTTTCTTCCTGCACGTAAAGCATTTCCTTGTCCCATTGAGACACTTTCCTGGGTGTCTCCTTCCACATTTCCTACATGATGGAAATTGAGGATTCCTTTCTCTATGGTCTCCACTTCTGGAGATCTTATCATTCATCACCTTTATTTTCTTTGTTGAGTCCGGGAATTGGTTAATATATATATTGTTGATCATATTTTTGGAAAATTGATTTGGCATAAAGACAATATCTTTTACGCCTATCAACATTCCATTTTGTAGCTCATTGCCACCACCGTTCCCACCTTGTACATCATTCTCAATGTCACTATGACTTCCTTGGAATCCAGCCATTGACTAAAACCAGAAATCATTGTGTGAGTAACAGTAGTCATAAAATCATTTAGAGATTAACATGTCACCATATTCTTAATTTGAAACACATTAGGATTAACCGAGGTCATTTACTCTCATCTTATATATATAATACCTCAAATTGGTTTGTAAAGAAAATGTAAATTATCCTAAGCATATCCCCCAGGAGTGTCATAACCAAGAGTGCAGTAAGGCCCGTTGTCGTGCACCAGTTCCCGTTTGAGTCTAGCTCAAAGCGGTGTTTTCGGTTTTTACCCCTAGGTACATCTGTGCCAGAGCCGCCTCTACCTGCTCATATCCAGACAGGGATGTATTGCTTGGAAAACTCACAAAATCTCTACAATACCAAAATTCTAGGAAGTTCTTCTATACTGATCCTCAAAGTTCATCTTAGGTCTACGTGCTCTAATCAGATTTTATCTAAATCTAGCTCCCAAGGTTTGTACTAAACTTCCTCTGATACCAACTGTAATGCCCCGACCCTAGATACCCAGAGTCGGTGCATTATTACATAACATTGGCATGATCACAAAGGATCAAGTCTCGAAAGACCGATTAGTTTAGTAGTCTTGGAAACACTAGATATATTCATAAGTCTTACATTACATCATAAGGTAAAAAAAACTAAAACAACATCTTGTCTTCACATCCCCTCATACTATCCTTGCAGTTCATTCATAAATTACTTCTTCTCATCCTAGGAAAAATAAAACACTAAAAGGGGTGAGCTCAGATGCTCAGTAAGGATAACAATATAGCAGAAGCTTTCATAGATAAGCATAAACACTTAAAGCAATTTATAACTAAAACAAAATCCTTTTAAACTTGAACTTCAATATAATATGGAAAAGATAAAATGAAATAATTCCATTTACTTATTCCCATGGATATTCTACTAATAGAACAATCACATGTAATATCAATAATCACTTTCATAATGATGGAATGCATAATGCCAGACTATCATAACCACATAGCCAAGGCCTCGTGCCAAGACTAAAAATAAGATTTTTCCAAGGCCTTGTGCCAAGACACTATTTTGTCTCATGAGACCTACTGATGCATCGAGGAGCTATAGCGGGCTCCACCCGTCACTTATTAAGTCCAATGCATTCCTCATATGAACAGCTTTAAACATAACATAATCATTCGTATTAAAACTAGCATACGAAATGTCAATACTTTAACCACAAACCATGAATGGTATCAAAATAGCACATCCACAGTCAAACATAACTCATTTGATACAATATGGAAGATTGTATTGTATCACATTATCCTCAATCAATTAAGGATGTTGACATAGATGAAAATAATCATCAAAACTATTTGAGAGAAATATCCCCCTTTTTCTTGAAATCATCTAAAAGTCACACTATTTGTCAAGAAGCCATTTAAAAATAGATTTTTGAATCAAAGTGTCCCATACCACTTTGAAACTTTTTAAAAAGAGTTTTAATTTTAAATCTTTAATGTCCATATAAATAAATCCTTAAAACCATTTTTAAAGCATGGACATTAATGAGAAATATTTAGATGAATAAGTCTTTAAAACATTTAAAAATGGTATTTTAGTTAGAGATTCTAACCAAAAGATAGACACTTGAATACAAATAATTGAGGTAATCAAAACTTTGTAATATCATGAGAATAAAGGGATTCATGATATACTATGTCAAAGTACATTATACACACCACATAAAAGTGATTTGGTGTATAACAACAAAGAAGTCTCAATGGAATTTAAGTTGAGATGAAATCTCTCATAAAGGTTGTATCCTTAGGTTAAGGATAAATCAACGACACAGTTATGTGTGAAAAATATAAATAAACTAAATATTATTGGATATTCAGTGTAAAACAATCAAAGGATATTCACACATAATCTTGTAAAAACAACACCAATGAATTGGATGTTTAACTCAACAAATGGAGAATTAGTTAAAATTACTCTTATCAAATTCATATCGATGACTTGAGAAATTATCAATGTAGTGATTATGTGTATCAAAAGTATATCCACAGAAAAGGGGAGAGGAAATTATTACATAAGCAAATGAATAGTTATTCCACACATAATCTCGGAGTAAAATAATCAATGATGTTTGCGTAAAGCCGAATAAATGGAAATTGAAATTTCGAATTCCCTTATCGATTAGGTAACATACGAAACATACTCCCATGAAAGAAGGATCATACAATGAAGATGTAAATACCCATAAATTAATTTATATTACACAATTAATACAATCATGGGCAGTACACATACACCACATGCAATAATTAAGTGGTGAACAATGGAATTCTCACGAAATTAAGAGTGAGTTAAGAAACCCCTTACATTGTACTTTTTCCTTGGTCGACGGTAGGTTAACCTCCTTTATAATGGTGAAATAATTGTTATTGAATTATAAAAGGATCATTTACATTAATATGATATCATATATGATCTTTTAACATTGATTTGTTAATAATATCTTAGTATTATCGTCATTTCGGGTGTTAACTTACTCGTTTTCCTTTATATTCTTTGTTACGTAAGACATGTTTGTTATGGATAGGTTTTTTCTTATTCTTATCCAGAATTATATCAAGTCCTTAAACATTATTTTTAAATCATCAAATGATAATTATACTTGAATGGATACGATGAAGAATGAATCTCATCACATTCGTGGAGACGGTAGTCCGTACGTACGCACGAGCGACAATATCATTATTTTGATGCTAAAATAATATATAATTGGATGGTATATCATATAGACAGAATAATTATCATGTTATATTTATTATTTACATGAATTACACATCATTATTATACCCATCCAAAAAATAATTTATTGAATAACAATTACACCACGACGTGAAGACGGTAAGCCGTACGTACGCACGTATAGTGACATGTTATTCAAAGGATGGATAGAATACTGAATATAATTGTACCATATTTATAACATCACAGTATATATAACATACTTGAGTTATTATTTTATAATGGTAATAAAAAAGAAAGAATAAGTGGAAGAATAAAGGAACTTGAAAAAGGGTGGTGAAATCATTACCTCTTCTTTGGGTTCTTCCTTTTGATTTGATCAAAAGGGCTCCTTAAGTTGGATTTCTGACTAAAGGAAGGCCTCTAGGATGAAGTGAGGGAAGTTTAGAGAATATTTGGGCAGAGTTTGTCCAAACCAAAAGGCTTTTAAGGTGTGAGTTAACGAGAAGGGAGAGTGCCCTTTTATAAGAGGGGTGAGGGGCACCTTTGGAAAAGCTAGAAATATTATTTTATAATAAATTCATATTCAGTTTATAATGGATCCAAAGTTGATTATTTAAAGGTTAAGGTGGGTATAGGTCTAAAACCATTCAACCAATAGAAGTTAGACAATTTTGGGTCATTATATTAACCTTATCTTTTAGTTTTAACTCTTAGTTAATTAGTTTGACATTTACAATGTCTCTTTGTATTTTTATATTATATGGTTAATAAACTTACTATATACATCCAAGCGACCCCCAAGTGGTCCATTAATGATACACCTATCATGATATAAGTCTCTTGGCAGAACCTTAGATTTTTAGGAATTTAATATCAATTAATAATATAATATTTGTTTTAAAAACTCTTTTATGTCAATTTTGACACTATTCAATAGTTTATTTTTGTGAAACTCATAACAGAATTATTACTTCGAAAAAAGTTAATTAAATCATTAATAACATGTCATATTAACCTATAAAATTAGTTTAATTCATTAAAAGTCTCAAATTATATTTATTTGGGTATTTATAATATCAATTATTTTAATTTTTCACTATTATGGTAATTACTGCATCATCATTATGTCATAAATAAATTAACTTATTTAATGTCTAAAAATTATATATAAAATATAATTATGTAGAAAATATTTTTATATTTCTAATTAATATTTACAATTGAAAATCCAACATATATAACCCTATGTAAAAAATTTTTCTCTAAAATATATATGCTTGTGTCATTTTTGTATTCATTTTAACTTAATTAAAATAAAGTGTCTCTATCACTTACAAGTGGCACCATGGGGTCCCAAAATCGACGCAAAGATGTCCATGGTCGGACATGTATCCACCAATAAGTTAAGGACACGTTTTAGGGTAATTTTTATTATTATAATATTATTTTTTTAACCCTTATTTACCGGATTTACCCTTTAACCATGGTAAATAAAATATTTACCGAAGTAATTATTCAAAATGTCTAAAAATAAAAGTTACTTATTTACAAAATTTGGACATACAGATTCCAAATATGGAATCCATTCTTTCAAATTCAATACACAGAAGTGGCAGAAATTAATTTAAAATTAATTACCATTGTTAAAACAAAAAACGTGTTTTTATGAAATAATAACTATCAAAAGATTGATAGTTGTTTATGTTCGGTTTAAATGTGAAATTATGTTAAATGACCCACATTGTATCACATGGTAAAAATATATTTTAAATATAATTTAAAACCACTCAAATTCATAATTTATCACTATTAATTATTTCGATTAAAAAAGTTGTTTTTAATTAAAATTTAGTAATTTTTACTATTCATCAAAATATAAAAGTTATTCGAAAAGTACCAAAATTTAACCCTAGGCTAATTTCGTTTTTCCAAATCCAAAAATGAATTCTAGTTTACCAAATTCAAAACATAAAAGTTGCATTTATTAATTTAAAATTGATTCCTGATTTCGAAACCAAAAGGCGTATTTTTAAGAAATAATAACTATCAAAAGTTTGACACTTGTTTATGTCCAATTTCAAGGTGAAATTACTTAAAATGACCATCATTGGATTAAATAGTAAAAATATAATCTATTTATACTTCCAAACCATTAAAATTTATAATTTAACAATATAAATTATTTTGATTAAAAAAGTTGTTTTCAGTTAAAATATAGTATTTTTCACTATTCAGCCAAATATGAAAGTTATCAGAAAGACACCAAAACATTATTGATACTAAATTCTTATGTATAAATTCTAAAGAAGAATTTAATTTTGTAAAATTGAACATATAAAAGTTTCAAATATTGGTTTTAAAAAGGCTTCGCCATTAAAAGGCGGTAAAATTTCATTTTTGGAAAATACTTCTTTTATCTGAAAAAAATGAATTTGTTCATAAATCATGTCTTGAAAACTCATAATATGGATTAAAATTATAAGGATAATATAATATTTAAAATTTAGTTAATACTATTCATAACCTCTTTTGAACGGCTAGTTTGGTAAGTCGTGGTGTACTTGAACTCAGTGTTGCGTACAACACATGCTATTGTATTATTCAAAGAGAAGTGTACCGTGGAATATTGGGGTGTTACATTCACCCCTCCTTCAATAAATTGCATCCTCGAAATTTTAAAAATTGGGCCTGAGAATGGAAAGTCCCACATCGGAAAAAGAGTCAATAAAACTATCACTTTAAAAGAAAGAAAGAGAGGTATAAAGGTCACCCAAGATAACTCATACTAGGATTCCAGGTAGGAAAACACGGATATGGATGATAAACTAAGTGTCAAGTTCTGATGGAGAGGGATAGAAATCATGATCAAGAGAAAGTTAACAATAAGAAAACCACAAACTTATGTTGGGACAAACGATCATTAGTCTCCTAGTAGGAAAAGTAAACAGACAACATTTTTTGTTTTAAGTTACATTACATAAGTATGAGGAATTCATTTATGATATTGAATAAGAATATAAAAATATATACTTACTTTTTAAGTAGAGTTTCATTATTTAATAAATTTCCACCAGTAACTCATTTTTTTTAAACGATGAGTATTCAAGAAGACTTGGTCACACTGGAAGAGCTAGAATAAACTTCTATAGAATCACATGATTCATGCAGAATAAACTATATATTTACATGGTCTTTAGAGATTAATCAAAACCAAAATGGTTAGTACAAGATCTAATGATCCCCCAAAATAATATTCCTTGAGAGAAATAAACACTAATCTTAATTTCTAAAATTAAACCAATAATACCCCAAAGTTAAATAAATACCATTAAATAATCAATTGTCCTTAAAATCCTTCAATATAATCCAAACTAATATTGAAACTCAAAACTTATAAGAATGTAGTCTTCCATGTTAAATTGTATCTCCAAATGACATTAATTACTCTTAAAGTCGCATTCTTAAAAGTAATTAACCTAATCATTTCCATAAACAACCCAAATCACTATAAATCCACAATAAAAACATAGATAAAAATCCACCATTACTCCTCAAATGAAATCTCATACTATTATATTTTCCATACAACAAAGTGAACAACTTCCAAAATAACACTTATCACTTAATTACCAAATCATTTTCCTATACTAAGGGTATTCATTTGATAAGACATAAGATCCCAAATCAAATTATTAATGATCAATAAAATCATTTAACTAAAAATAATAGTCACACTAACCAGGGACTTCACGTAGTCCAGTGGTAGGAGATAAATCCCAATCGCACTTTGGTTGTGGGTTCGATTCCCACAGCTTCGTCCAATGCGATGGGTTGTCACACGGTCTGCGTGTTGTCCCTTTTTAAAAACTACATTATCAAAATGAGATAAATTCATCAAAATAACCATAACATAATTTAACCCCAAATGTTATGTCATACCTTGAATTTTCATCCCAAATTATAATAACTTATAATTTCCTCAAACCCAATGATCATATAAAACCAAATGGTTATTCATAACTATATCCACAAGAGAAAAGATAATTATTCCTCAAATATCATTCTCACATGGAAAACTGCAGGGTTACAAATACAAGAGAAAATTATTCCAAAGTAAACCCATCAAAAAGAAGCACCAACACTTTTTAAACATTTCCCCAACCATTTATTTCCACATAGCTTCTTCTTTGACCACGAAAATATCCTATAGAATAGGGAATTCACTCAGATAATGGTTAGGTCCCCTACATTTACGGCAAATGAGTGTAAATGGATTCTTGGGACCATTTTTATCTTCTTCCATAGTACTCTTAATTTTTCCTCGGCAATTCTTCACTTTATGTCCTTCCTACCCGCACGTAAAGCATTTCCTTGTCCCATTGAGACACTTTCCTGGGTGTCTCCTTCCACATTTCCTACATGATGGAAATTGAGGATTCCTTTCTCTATGGTCTCCACTGCTGGAGCTCTTATAATTCATCACCTTTATTTTCTTTGTTGAGTCCGGGAATTGGTTAATATATATATTGTTGATCATATTTTTGGAAAATTGATTTGGCATAAAGACAATATCTTTTATGCCTATCAACATTCCATTTTGTAGCTCATTGCCACCATTGTTCCCACCTTGTACATCATTCTCAATGTCACTATGACTTCCTTGGAATCCAGCCATTGACTAAAACCAGAAATCATTGTGTGAGTAACAGTAGTCATAAAATCATTTAGAGATTAACATGTCACCATATTCTCAATTTGAAACACATTAGGATTAACCGAGGTCATTTACTCTCATCTTATATATATAATACCTCAAATTGGTTTGTAAAGAAAATGTAAATTATCCTAAGCATATCCCCCGGGAGTGTCATAACCAAGAGTGCAGTAAGGCCTGCTGTCGTGCACCAGTTCCCGTTTGAGTCTAGCTCAAAGCGGTGTTTTTGGGTTTTACCCCTAGGTACATCTGTGCCAGAGCCGCCTCTACCTGCTCATATCCAGACAGGGATGTATTTCTTGGAAAACTCACAAAATCTCTACAATACCAAAATTCTAGGAAGTTCTTCTATATTGATCCTCAAAGTTCATCTTAGGTCTACGTGCTCTAATCAGATTTTATTTAAATCTAGATCCCAAGGTTTGTACTAAACTTCCTCTGATACCAACTGTAACGCCCCGACCCTAGATACCCAGAGTCGGTGCATTATTACATAACATTGGCATGATCACAAAGGATCAAGTATCGAAAGACCGATTAGTTTAGTAGTCTTGGAAACACTAGATATATTCATAAGTCTAACATTACATCATAAGGTAAAAAAAACTAAAACAATATCTTGTCTTCATATCCCCTCATACTATCCTTGCAGTTCATTCATAAATTAATTCTTCTCATCCTGGGAAAAATAAAACACTGAAAGGGGTGAGCTCAGATGCTCAGTAAGGATAACAATATAGTAGAAGCTTTCATAGATAAGCATAAACACTTAAAGCAATTTATAACTAAAACAAAATCCTTTTAAACTTGAACTTCAGTATAATATGGAAAAGATAAAATGAAATAATTCCATTTACTTATTCCCATGGATATTCTACTAATAGAACAATCACATGTAATATCAATAACCACTTTCATAATGATGGAATGCATAATGCCAGACTATCATAACCACATAGCCAAGGCCTCGTGCCAAGACTACAAATAAGATTTTTCCAAGGCCTTGTGCCAAGACACTAGTTTGTCTCATGAGACCTACTGATGCATCGAGGAGCTATAGCGGGCTCCACCCGTCACTTATTAAGTCCAATACATTCCTCATATGAACAGTTTTAAACATAACATAATCATTCGTATTAAAACTAGCATACTAAATGTCAATACTTTAACCACAAACCATGAATGGTATAAAAATAGCACATCCACAGTCAAACATAACTCATTCGATACAATATGGAAGATTGTATTGTATCACATTATCCTCAATCAATTAAGGATGTGGACATAGATGAAAATAATCATCAAAACTATTTGAGAGAAAAATCCCCCTTTTTCTTGAAATCATTTAAAAGTCACACTATTTGTCAAGAATCCATTTAAAAATAGATTTTTTAATCAAAGTGTCCCATACCACTTTGAAACTTTTTAAAAGGAGTTTTAATTTTAAATCTTTAATGTCCATATAAATAAATCCTTAAAACCATTTTTAAAGCATGGACATTAATGAGAAAGATTTAGATTAATAAGTCTTTAAAACATTTAAAAATGGTATTTTAGTTAGAGATTCTAACCAAAAGAGAGACACTTGAATACAAATAATTGAGGTAATAAAAACTTTGTAATATCATGAGAATAAAGGGATTCATGATATAATATGTCAAAGTACATTATTCACACCACATAAAAGTGATTTGGTGTATAACAACAAAGAAGTCTCAATGGAATTTAAGTTGAGATGAAATCTCTCATAAAGGCTGTATCCTTAGGTTAAGGATAAATCAACGACATAGTTATGTGTGAAAAATATAAATACACTAAATATGATTGGATATTCAATGTAAAACAATCAAAGTATATTCACACATAATCTTGTAAAAACAACACCAATGAATTGGATGTTTAACTCAACAAATGGAGAATTAGTTAAAATTACTCTTATCAAATTCATATCGATGACTTGAGAAATTATCAATGTAGTGATTATGTGTATCAAAAGTATATCCACAGAAAAGGGGAGAGGAAATTATTACATAAGCAAATGAATAGTTATTCCACACATAATCTCGGAGTAAAATAATCAATGATGTTTGCGTAAAGCCGAATAAATGGAAATTGAAATTTCGAATTCCCATATCGATTAGGTAACATATGAAACATACTCCCATGAAAGAAGGATCATACAATGAAGATGTAAATACCCATAAATTAATGTATATTACACAATTAATACAATCATGGGCAGTACACATACACCACATGCAATAATTAAGTGGTGAACAATGGAATTCTCACGAAATTAAGAGTGAGTTAAGAAACCCCTTACATTGTACTTTTTCCTTGGTCGACGGTAGGTTAACCTCCTTTATAATGGTGAAATAATTTTTATTGAATTATACAAGTATCATTTACATTAATATGATATCATATATGATCTTTTAACATTGATTTGTTAATAATATCTTAGTATTATCGTCATTTCGGGTGTTAACTTACTCGTTTTCCTTTATATTCTTTGTTACGTAAGCCATGTTTGTTATGGATAAGTTGTTTCTTATTCATATCCAGAATTATATCAAGTCCTTAAATATTATTTTTAAATCATCAAATGATAATTATACTTTAATGGATACGATGGAGAATGAATCTCATCACATTCGTGGAGACGGTAGTCCGTACGTACGCACGAGCGACAATATCATTATTTTGATGCTAAAATAATATATAATTGGATGGTATATCATATAGACAGAATAATTATCATGTTATATTTATTATTTACATGAATTACACATCATTATTATACCCATCCAAAAAATAATTTATTGAATAACAATTACACCACGACGTGGAGACGGTAAGTCGTACGTACGCACGTATGGTGACATGTTATTCAAAGGATGGATAGAATACTGAATATAATTGTACCATATTTATAACATCACAGTATATATAATATACTTGATTTATTATTTTAGAATGGTAATAACAAAGAAAGAATAAGTGGAAGAAGAAAGGAACTTGAAAAAGGGTGGTGAAATCATTACCTCTTCTTTGGGTTCTTCATTTTGATTTGATCAAAAGGGCTCCTTAAGTTGGCTTTCTGACTAAAGGAAGGCCTCTAGGATAAATTGAGGGAAGTTTAGAGAATATTTGGGCAGATTTTGGCCGAACAAAAAGGCTTTTAAGGTGAGATAACGAGAAGGGAGAGTGCCCTTTTATAAGAGGGGTGAGGGGCACCTTTGGAAAAGCTAGAAATATTATTTTATAATAAATTCATATTCGGTTTCTAATGGCTCCAAAGTTGATTATTTAAAGGTAAAGGTGGAGATAGTTCTAAAACCATTCAACCAATAGAAGTTAGACAATTTTGGGTCATTATATTAACCTTATCTTTTAGTTTTAACTCTTAGTTAATTAGTTTGACATTTACAATGTCTCTTTGTATTTTTATATTATATGGTTAATAAACTTACTATATACATCCAAGCGACCCCCAATTGGTCCATTAATGATACACCTATCATGATATAAGTCTCTTGGCCGAACATTAGATTTTTAAGAATTTAATATCAATTAATAATATAATATTTGTTTTAAAAACTCTTTTATGTCAATTTTGACACTATTCAATAGTTGATTTTTGTGAAACTCATAACAGAATTATTACTTCAAAAAAAGTTAATTAAATAATTAATAACAAGTCATATTAACCTATAAAATTATTTTAATTCATTAAAAGTCTCAAATTATATTTATTTTGGTATTTATAATATCAATTATTTTAATTTTTCACTATTATGGTAATTACTGCATCATCATTGTGTCATAAATAAATTAACTTATTTAATGTCTAAAAATTATATATAAAATATCCTTATGTATTAAATCTTTCTATCTTTCTAATGAATATTTAAAATTGAAAATCCAACATATATAACCCTATGTAAAAAAATTTCTAAAAGATATATGCTTTTGTCATTTTTGTATTCATTTTAACTTAATTATAATAAAGTGTCCCTATCACTTACAAGTGGCACCATGGGGTCCCAAAATCGACCCAAAGATGCCCATGGTCGGACATGTATCCACCAATAAGGTTAGGACACGTTTTAGGGTAATTTTTATTATTATAATATTATTTTTTTAACCCTTATTTACCGGATTTACCCTTTAACCATGGTAAATAAAATATTTACCGAAGTAATTATTCAAAATGTCTAAAAATAAAAGTTACTTATTTACACAATTTGGACATCCAAATTCCAAATATGGAATCCATTTTTCCAAATTCAATACACAGAAGTGGCATGTCACGACCCGACCTCGGGGCCCGTGCCGTGACTACCCCAAGCCCGCCTTCCATAGGCCAGGGGCTGGCGACTAGCACCAAGGCGTAAAATCTCAGTAAACAGGGAAGGCATTGCCTTTATAAGTAACAACCACACAGAGTCAGCAAGCGGAAAGTAAAGTGCAGAAAAGTAAAGGGGGCCGGAATACAAGCCCAACTGTAAAGTACAACTAAAAAAGTAAAGATCAGCAACTGAAGAAAAGACGGCGGCCTCGTGTCGTCCACTGGCAATCCCACCTGAAGGGTGGGTACAGATAGCCTCCAGGCTCCTTGGGTCCCACGTCCGCTCCGAGCACGTCCCGCCCAGTGGTCCGCCTCCAGGTACCGTCCTGCTCCACGCCCAACCGTGATCAGCGCTGTCCGTCGTCTGCAACCAACACAACAAGGTGCGGGCATAGCCCGTGCAGGGGTGAGTACAAGCTACTCAGTAAGGACCCTGAGACCCCCGAAGGTCTCCCGAAATCCACAAAGGATATAGCACAAAAGAAATATGCAATCACGAAGTAACATCTGACTCGACTTAGGTATATGCCCATACATATACCTAAGTCCCCAATTCTAGCTCTGCTCACGAGCTCAAGAACAACTCAATCCACAAAGGAAAGCAAGACTCAAATCCACAAGGAGAGTAAACAGTAAATCCACATAGGATAGTTCAACACAATCCACAAAGGAGAGTAACATAAGATTCAGCTCAACCAGGTATACTTTTTCAGTTGACGTCAAAGACGGTCACTGATCCGTCTAAGTCGTCGGACCCACGAAGGATCGATAGGTACTAACCCCCGCAAAAGACCCACACAGGATCGGGCTCACACAGAACCTGTAGGCAATGGCTCACACAGAACCGGTAGTAAGGACCCACATAGGATCGGGCTCACACAGAACCTGTAGCACTGATCCACGTGGGATCGCTGAGTGCAGTAGTCGACGCAGTCCACTGAGGATCTCTGCACAGTCGTCGCCGCAGTCCACGAAGGATCTCTGCTCTGCCGTCGTCGCAGTCCACGGAGGATCTCTGC
The DNA here is from genome assembly GCA_963277665.1 of Viscum album. Classification (NCBI taxonomy): domain Eukaryota; kingdom Viridiplantae; phylum Streptophyta; class Magnoliopsida; order Santalales; family Viscaceae; genus Viscum; species Viscum album. The sequence continues at coordinate 1,391,979,272 of OY728121.1, forward strand.
TCTGCCGTCGTCACAGTCCACGGAGGATCTCTGCTCTGCCGTCGTCGCAGTCCACGGAGGATCTCTGCTCTGTCGTCGAAGTCACAGCCAGCGCTAGGGTTCCCGCACATAGAGAGCTCGTTTAGGAGGGTCCGCTCCACGAGCCGAGGGGCTGATACATCAACTGACACGTAGTCCGAAGTTGATGTATCCAAAAGTTCCGTATCGACAACAGGATCTCAACGCGACAGACGGCGCGTCAATCGGACGCCCGGTCTGAGAGTTATTGGCATTTTCGTCCCAGGGGCCCGGTTGGTTTTTAGGGCAAAACCAACCCGACCGTACTCCGCCTGTATCCGATCCTCGGGCGGAGTATGCCAAAAGTTCCGTCTCACTTAGAGGAAACTACCACAGCTGACGGTACGTCGATCGGACGTCCGTAGCTCAAGTTATGAGCGTTTCCGCTCCGAGGGCCCGGTTGGTTTCGTGTACGAACCAACCCGGCCGAACCCAAAGTCTTCCGAAACCTTGATTATAATATACCCAAACGACCGTCTCGATCCAAGGATCGCGTAGCCGCTGACGGTTCGTCAATCGGAGGTCCCAGGCCCAAGATATGGGCGAAAGACCGAAGAGGGCCCGAAACGGGGGTTCTGGGCCCGGGGCGACCCGGCCCGAACCCCCCCTGGGTCGGCCGAACCGGGTCGGCCCGACCCGGCTAGGCCGGGTCCGGTCCGGCCTGGGCGCGGCCCGGCCGACCGGACCGGCCGGCTCGGCCTCGGCCGAGCGGCCGAGTGAGCCGCCGCGGGTCAAACCCGCGGCTTTGGAGAAACGCGGCCCGCGCGGGCCGCGTGCTGGATGGCCGGACCGCGGACGCGGTCCGGCGGTTCGCCGCCGCCGTGGCTCGGCCGCGGCGGACTCCTCCGGCGGCGCGCCGGGCGCCGCCGCCTCCTTCCGTGGGCCGCCGGAGTTGCTCCGGTGGCCCGTTTTGCCTCCCGTCTGCGCCATTGTTCCTCCCGGGACGCGTCCTTCACTGCGGAATCAACGAATGGCCCTTGCGTCGTGCTTTTGCCGTCGCCCGCCAAATCCACACAAAAAGGAAGATCGGCGGAGGGTTGTCGGGTCTTGTTCGTTAGACCCGCACCCTCCGCGTTAGTCATAAACATCATCGGGAGGGAAAATCAACAACAATTTTAAATAAATTAAAATTGTCGGAGATTATGTTCTTTACTTTAAAAGAATAAACACGGGAAAACAAAAAAATATTCCAATCAACCCTTACCTTTTCGTCGTCGTCGGACGAGAGGTCGTCGCGGAATCGCTCGTCGCGGATGGAGGAGATCGTCGCGTCGTCGCGGTATCCGGCGTCGCGTCGCCAATCTCCGGATCAAGATCAAACGGATTAATTTAAATCCGTTGATATTGAATTATAAAAAGGGGAGAAATAAAAGATTCGATTCTCACCTTTGTTGCCGAACGAGGATCGGCCGCGGAAGAAGAGGCGTCGCCGAAGAACGTCGCGGGTAGGGCTCGTCGACGTCGCAGATCTCGGTGTGCGTCGTCGAATTCCGGTTGTCGGCGTTCTTCGCGTTCTTCGCGTTCTTCGCGTTCTTCGCGTTCTTCGCGGGGAAGGTGGAGGCCCAGAGAATCTCGCACAACGAGTAATCCTCCAAAAGAAAGAGTTGGTCTTATTTTATTATTTTGCCAACGAACGCAAACGCGTAAGTAACGACCCATTAAATTCGTTGAATTAATTCAACGAATGAAACTGACCATTTAATTCACGAAATAAACCGCCCAATTAAATGGTCTGTTAAGAATTAAAGAAAACGCGTCGGTTGACTTTTCAGTTACTTTGACGGGTTTTCGCGGGTGCGTTACTTAGCGAAAGAAACGGCGGGGGTCATGCGGGCCCCACCGCACAAATATCCTAACAAGGGGTAGGATATTTCCGGATAGCACCCTATCCGCTTTAACACAGTTCAAGTGGCTTCCAAGTGACTTCCAAGCATCTTAAGTGAAATAAAATAAAGTTGTCGCACAAACTTTATTTTATTTTCTGACTTAAAGCCGCAAAATTTAAAAACCACGTCTGAGCAAACGCAACTCCGGAAGAGGCGTTTCTAAGCAAATACCGGCGCTGTGATTTTATCGGTGCCCTCAGAATTTGATTCCGGGCACCGGTTCAAAAGATAGAAAAACCCGCTCGTCCGTTCACTGAACGTACCCGAGCCAAACTTCGGAAAATGATTCCGGGCACACCGGGCCTCGGAATCAGGTGCCGTCTGAAGCTGCGCTCTTGTAAAATTCCAAAGAAAATTAAGAAAAAAAATTTCCTTGAAATTTGCGGGTCTTTACATTACTCCCACCTCAGGGCTTTACGTCCCCGTAAAGATACATCAAAAACTAGGGGAACAAATGGGGGTACTGAGCACGCATCTGAGCCTCCCGCTCCCAAGTGCTCTCCTGGAGGTTCCCGTGCTGCCATCTGACGCGCACAAGAGGAATCGACCGCCCACGTAGGACCCGCTCCTGTCGATCCTCGATCTCCACTAGGACCTCCGCAAAAGTCGCCCCATCGTCCACGTCCAGCTCCCCAAAGTCGATGATGTGCGTCGGGTCGTGCACGTATCTCCTCAGCTGAGACACGTGAAAGACGTCGTGCACCCGGTGCAACCGAGGTGGTAGAGCCAGGCGATAAGCCACCTCTCCTATCCTGCTGAGGACCTGGAAAGGCCCGATGAAGCGTGGAGACAACTTGCCGCCTCGGCCAAATCTCCGTAAACCACGTCGAGGTGAGACACGCAAAAAGACGTGGTCGCCGTCCTCGAACTCTAGTGGCCTCCGCCTCCTGTCAGCATATGACTTCTGCCGGCTCTGAGCTGTCCTCATCCTCTCCTGGATGATCTGGACCTTCTCTGTCGTGGCTCGGACCATCTCTGGTCCCACGAGTGCTGACTCCCCAGGTTCTGTCCAGCACAACGGAGATCTGCAGGGTCTGCCGTACAACGCCTCGTATGGTGCCATCCCGATGGTGGAGTGGTAGCTGTTGTTGTACGCGAACTCCACCAAGGGTAGGTGGTCTTCCCAGCTGCGACCAAAGTCGAGAACACACGCACGGAGCATGTCCTTGAGTGTCTGTATGGTCCTCTCCGTCTGACCATCCGTCTGAGGGTGGAAGGATGTGCTTAGATGGAGTCGCGTCCCGAACGCCTCCTGCAACCCCTTCCAAAGCCGGGAAGTGAAACGAGCATCTCGATCGGAGACGATAGATGATGGCACACCGTGAAGCCGTACGATCTCCTGGACGTAAAGACGTCCCAAGATCTCCACTGAGCCCTGCTCTCTGATGGGTAAGAAGTGTGCCGACTTGGTGAGTCGGTCGACAATCACCCAAATGGAGTCGTGACCTCTGGAAGTGCGTGGAAGTCCAGTCACGAAGTCCATAGATATGTCGTCCCACTTCCACTCCGGGACCTCCAAGGGTTGTACCAAGCCTGCTGGTACCTGATGCTCTGCCTTCACCTGCTGGCAGGTGAGGCATCGTGAAACGAACTCTGCCACAGCTTTCTTCATGCCCGGCCACCAGTGCTGTCGTCTGAGATCCTGGTACATCTTCGCCACTCCGGGATGTACCGCCAAGGGAGAAGTGTGAAACTCTCTCAGCACCTCCTCTCGTAAAGCGACTGGTACGAAGGTACGTCCTCTGAAAAGGATGTCGTGCTCTGCTCCAAGGGAGAATCCATCAGGCGCCTGACCTGAGGATATCAGTGCACGCCGGGTCTCACAGTCAGCGTCCCCACGCTGAGCCTCTCTGACCCGCTGTAGAAGTGGAGGAGAGACTGTGAGAGACTGAAGAAAGGCTGCTTCGTCTCTATCCACGAAGGATATCTGTAAGGAGGCTAGCTGCTTTGTCGCCTCCACAAGTAGCTGAATGCCCGTCCTCCTGCTGAGGGCATCGGCTACCACGTTCCCCTTCCCAGGAGTATAGACTATCTCAAAGTCATAGTCCTGGAGGAACTCAAGCCATCTCCACTGTCTCAGGTTCAGGTCCTTCTGAGAGAAGATATACCTGAGACTCTGGTGGTCAGAAAAGACTGTGAAGCGCTCGCCCATCAGATAGTGTCGCCAAGTCTTCAGAGCGAAGACCACTGCTGCTAACTCCAGGTCATGAGTGGCGTAGTTCTGCTCATGCGGCCTCAACTGACGTGATCCGTAGGCGATCACGGCCCGCTCCTGCATCAAGACGCACCCGAGTCCAGTCCCTGATGCGTCGCAGTAAACTACGTATCCAACTCCCTCCTCAGGCAACCTCAAGATAGGTGCGCTGGTCAACCTCTGCCTCACCTCCTGGAAGCTCTGCTGACATCTGTCTGACCACACAAAGGGTTTCCCCTTCTTCGTCAACGCTGAGAGTGGTGCCGCAACTCTGGAGAAGTCTGGCACGAATCTCCGATAGTATCCGGCTAAGCCCAAGAAGCTCCGCACCTCCGTCACGCTCCTGGGTGGCTCCCAAGCTAGCACTGCCTCGATCTTCGCGGGATCCACTGCAACTCCCGCCTCAGAAATGACGTGCCCCAAGAAATGGACCTCACGTAACCAGAACTGGCACTTTGAGAGATTTCCATAAAGCTGGTGCTCTCGGAGCATGTCTAGCACAACTCGCAGGTGGTAGGCATGCTCCTCCTCAGTCGTCGAGTATACCAAAATGTCGTCAATGAAGACCACGACAAATCGGTCGAGGTATGGCTGGAAGATCCTGTTCATGAGGCTCATGAACACTGCTGGAGCATTGGTTACGCCGAACGGCATAACCAAGAACTCATAGTGGCCATACCGACACCTGAAGGCCGTCTTCTGCACGTCCTCGTCTCGAACTCTGAGCTGATGATAGCCTGACCGGAGGTCTATCTTCGAGAACCACCTCGCTCCCTTGAGCTGATCGAAGAGGTCATCAATCCCTGGCAGCGGATACTTGTTCCTCACTGTCACCTGGTTCAGGCGACGATAGTCGACACACAGTCGCAAGCTTCCGTCCGCCTTCTTGGCGAACAAAATCGGGGAAGCCCAGGGTGAAACACTGGGTCGGATAAACCCCTTGCTCTGCAAGTCCTCCAACTGTACCCGCAGCTCTCGAAGCTCGGCAGGGGCCATCCGGTATGCTGGAGAAGATATCGGGGCTGTCCCGGGGTACAAGTCGATGTAAAAGTCTACCTCTCTATGAGGAGGTAGCCCTGGAACATCGTCGGGAAAGACGTCCACGTACTGGTCCACCACTGCAGGAAAAGCTGGACTCCGCACGTCCACTGCTCCTAGGATGAGGCTAGCCAACTGATGAGAGATGGGATGCACTCTCCTCCGCGGAAGTCCATCCTGTGCTGCAAAGGTTCCCTTCTCGCCGGTGAAGGTAAACCTGCTCCCGTCGGTGCGAACACATCGCACCTTGCGCCTAAAACAGTCGATCTGGGCATGAACCGTGGATAGCCAATCCATGCCCAAGATGACGTCGTAAGGCCTCGACGCCGCTACAAGGAGATCCCAGCCGAAGCTCTCGCCTCCTAGAGTAAGCTCACACTGCCGGCACCAGTGCGTAATCGTCGAGTCTGCTCCCGTAGGAGTCTCTAGCCGTAAGGATCGAGCCAACGGCTCAGTCGGAATCTCCGAGCTCCGAACAAGGGAAGAGGCTATGAAAGAGTGACTCGCTCCTGTGTCTATAAGAACTGCAGCAAGGGTGGAATAGACACAGATCGTACCTCGAATCATCTCTGGCATGTCGGGGTCGTAGGCCTCCACTGCGTGGAGCTGGGCCTGCCCCTGCCCACCAGCTCCCTGTGGTCGAGGTGGCCCTCCTGGTGGTGGTGGGGGTAGAGCCTGGAAGCGTCGCCCACCACCCGCTGCTCGGCCAGCTCCTTTGCCTCGTCCGCCTCCTCCCTGCGGACCGCCACGGTCGACCCTCTGCCTCTGCCTGGGTGGCCCCTCCACCGTCTGCTGCTCCTCTGATCGGCGAGTCGGGCAGTCACGAGCCATGTGACCCTGCCCGCCGCAGGAGTAGCACAGCCTGCCTCTCGGAAGGCTGGCACTCCGCTGTGTGCCCCGCACCGCTGAGCCGGTGTCCTGAGGCCGTCTGCGTGGGGGTCTGGTCTGCCTGGACCCGAGAGTCATCCGTCGGCTACCTGCTGCTGAAGACTCAGCTACCTGCCGCCCTGCGCTAGGTCTCGCCGCTGAAGAAGGCTCTGCCAGGAAGCTCTCGATCAGGAGGGCTCGCTCCAGCACTCCCGCCTGGGTCGGAATGCTGAGGGAGATCAGCGATGCCCGAATCTCCTGTCGCAAGCCCTGCTCGAAGGTCCGGGCCCGGAAGAAGGGGTCCCGTACCATGTCGGTCGAGTAGCGAGATAGGTCAGTGAACCTCGCCGCGTACTGAGCGACCGTCATGCTGCCCTGGCGCAGCTGGAGAAGCTCCTGGATGTGCACCGCTCGGAGGGTGGCCGGGACGAACTCAGAGCGGAAGAGGCTCTCGAAGTCCGCCCAGAGCAAGGATGCCTCATCGTGAACCTGGAGCATCAGGCTCCACCATCGTCCTGTCGCCGCCTGCAGGAGGCTCGCTGCGAGAATCACCATGAGATCCGCTGGTGTCCTCACTAGCCTAAAGATCCGTACCACCGCCTCTAGCCAGTCCTCGGCGGCCTGGGGGTCCGCCTCACCGCGAAATCTGGGCGGTCACTGGCTCTGAAACTCATGCAGTGCCCTGAGGCGACGTGCATCGTCAGCGTCTGGTACTGGTAGCATCGGTGGCTCGGCGGGTAAGGCTACCGCCGGTGCCACTGCTGGCAAAGGGCCCTGCACCGAGGCCTCGTCGCTCGGTGGGCTGCCGTCGCACCCTACACTCGGAACCCTAGATGGCTGTCGTCGCGGGGCCATCCTGGAAAGGAGAACAAGAGCACCACAGTCAGAACAGTATACCTGGTGAGCTGGCACAAGTAATCACAAGGAAAACTTGAGACTTTCATAAAGCAGATCAGTATACCCGGTGAGCTGACACAAGTAGTCACAAAGAAAACTTGAAACACATATGCAATCAATGTTTTCATGCATTTAGTCGGAAATCAGGAGTCAGGGTCCTGGTGTACGGATACGTCGGCCGCCGCACCAACACTGGGCTCCCTGAACTGATAACCACACTCAATACACTAAACACTATTGCTTCACATAGAAAGGAAAGACGATCAGAGTCTGCGGTAGAACCGACCACCTCTGATACCAATTTGTCACGACCCGACCTCGGGGCCCGTGCCGTGACTACCCCAAGCCCGCCTTCCATAGGCCAGGGGCTGGCGACTAGCACCAAGGCGTAAAATCTCAGTAAATAGGGAAGGCATTGCCTTTATAAGTAACAACCACACAGAGTCAGCAAGCGGAAAGTAAAGTGCAGAAAAGTAAAGGGGGCCGGAATACAAGCCCAACTGTAAAGTACAACTAAAAAAGTAAAGATCAGCAACTGAAGAAAAGACGGCGGCCTCGTGTCGTCCACTGGCAATCCCACCTGAAGGGTGGGTACAGATAGCCTTCAGGCTCCTCGGGTCCCACGTCCGCTCCGAGCACGTCCCGCCCAGTGGTCCGCCTCCAGGTACCGTCCTGCTCCACGCCCAACCGTGATCAGCGTTGTCCGTCGTCTGCAACCAACACAACAAGGTGCGGGCATAGCCCGTGCAGGGGTGAGTACAAGCTACTCAGTAAGGACCCCGAGACCCCCGAAGGTCTCCCGAAATCCACAAAGGATATAGCACAAAAGAAAGATGCAATCACGAAGTAACATCTGACTCGACTTAGGTATATGCCCATACATATACCTAAGTCCCCAATTCTAGCTCTGCTCACGAGCTCAAAAACAACTCAATCCACAAAGGAAAGCAAGACTCAAATCCACAAGGAGAGTAAACAGTAAATCCACATAGGATAGTTCAACACAATCCACAAAGGAGAGTAACATAAGATTCAGCTCAACCAGGTATACTTTTTCAGTTGACGTCAAAGACGATCACTGATCCGTCTAAGTCGTCGGACCCACGAAGGATCGATAGGTACTAACCCCCGCAAAAGACCCACACAGGATCGGGCTCACACAGAACCTGTAGGCAATGGCTCACACAGAACCGGTAGTAAGGACCCACATAGGATCGGGCTCACACAGAACCTGTAGCACTGATCCACGTGGGATCGCTGAGTGCAGTAGTCGACGCAGTCCACTGAGGATCTCTGCACAGTCGTCGCCGCAGTCCACGAAGGATCTCTGCTCTGCCGTCGTCGCAGTCCACGGAGGATCTCTGCTCTGCCGTCGTCGCAGTCCACGGAGGATCTCTGCTCTGCCGTCGTCGCAGTCCACGGAGGATCTCTGCTCTGTCGTCGAAGTCACAGCCAGCGCTAGGGTTCCCGCACATAGCGAGCTCGTTTAGGAGGGTCCGCTCCACGAGCCGAGGGGCTGATACATCAACTGACACGTAGTCCGAAGTTGATGTATCCAAAAGTTCCGTATCGACAACAGGATCTCAACGCGACAGACGGCGCGTCAATCGGACGCCCGGTCTGAGAGTTATTGGCATTTTCGTCCCAGGGGCCCGGTTGGTTTTTAGGGCAAAACCAACCCGACCGTACTCCGCCTGTATCCGATCCTCTGGCGGAGTATGCCAAAAGTTCCGTCTCACTTAGAGGAAACTACCACAGCTGACGGTACGTCGATCGGACGTCCGTAGCTCAAGTTATGAGCGTTTCCGCTCCGAGGGCCCGGTTGGTTTCGTGTACGAACCAACCCGGCCGAACCCAAAGTCTTCCGAAAACTTGATTATAATATACCGAAAAGACCGTCTCGATCCAAGGATCACGTAGCCGCTGACGGTTCGTCAATCGGAGGTCCCAGGCCCAAGATATGGGCGAAAGACCGAAGAGGGCCCGAAACGGGGGTTCTGGGCCCGGGGCGACCCGGCCCGAACCCCCCCTGGGTCGGCCGCACCGGGTCGGCCCGAACCGGGTCGGCCCGACCCGGCCCGACCCGGCTAGGCCGGGTCCGGTCCGGCCTGGGCGCGGCCCGGCCGACCGGACCGGCCGGCTCGGCCTCGGCCGCGTGAGCCGCCGCGGGTCAAACCCGCGGCTTTGGAGAAACGCGGCCCGCGCGGGCCGCGTGCTGGATGGCCGGACCGCGGACGCGGTCCGGCGGTTCGCCGCCGCCGCGGCTCGGCCGCGGCGGACTCCTCCGGCGGCGCGCCGGGCGCCGCCGCCTCCTTCCGCGGGCCGCCGGAGTTGCTCCGGTGGCCCGTTTTGCCTCCCGTCTGCGCCATTGTTCCTCCCGGGACGCGTCCTTCACTGCGGAATCAACGAATGGCCCTTGCGTCGTGCTTTTGCCGTCGCCCGCCAAATCCGCACAAAAAGGAAGATCGGCGGAGGGTTGCCGGGTCTTGTTCGTTAGACCCGCACCCTCCGCGTTAGTCATAAACATCATCGGGAGGGAAAATCAACAACAATTTTAAATAAATTAAAATTGTCGGAGATTATGTTCTTTACTTTAAAAGAATAAACACGGGAAAACAAAAAAATATTCCAATCAACCCTTACCTTGTCGTCGTCGTCGGACGAGAGGTCGTCGCGGAATCGCTCGTCGCGGATGGAGGAGATCGTCGCGTCGTCGCGGTATCCGGCGTCGCGTCGCCAATCTCCGGATCAAGATCAAACGGATTAATTTAAATCCGTTGATATTGAATTATAAAAAGGGGAGAAATAAAAGATTCGATTCTCACCTTTGTTGCCGAACGAGGATCGGCCGCGGAAGAAGAGGCGTCGCCGAAGAACGTCGCGGGTAGGGCTCGTCGACGTCGCAGATCTCGGTGTGCGTCGTCGAATTCCGGTTGCCGGCGTTCTTCGCGTTCTTCGCGTTCTTTGCGTTCTTCGCGGGGAAGGTGAAGGCCCAGAGAATCTCGCACAACGAGTAATCCTCCAAAAGAAAGAGTTGGTCTTATTTTATTATTTTGCCAACGAACGCAAACGCGTAAGTAACGACCCATTAAATTCGTTGAATTAATTCAACGAATGAAACAGCCCATTTAATTCACGAAATAAACCGCCCAATTAAATGGTCTGTTAAGAATTAAAGAAAACGCGTCGGTTGACTTTTCAGTTACTTTGACGGGTTTTCGTGGGTGCGTTACTTAGCGAAAGAAACGGCGGGGGTCGTGCGGGCCCCACCGCACAAATATCCTAACAAGGGGTAGGATATTTCCGGATAGCACCCTATCCGCTTTAACTCAGTTCAAGTGGCTTCCAAGTGACTTCCAAGCAGCTTAAGTGAAATAAAATAAAGTTGTCGCACAAACTTTATTTTATTTTCTGACTTAAAGCCGCAAAATTTAAAAACCACGTCTGAGCAAACGCAACTCCGGAAGAGGCGTTTCTAAGCAAATACCGGCGCTGCGATTTTATCGGTGCCCTCAGAATTTGATTCCGGGCACCGGTTCAAAATATAGAAAAACCCGCTCGTCCGTTCACTGAACGTACCCGAGCCAAACTTCGGAAAATGATTCCGGGCACACCGGGCCTCGGAATCAGGTGCCGTCTGAAGCTGCGCTCTTGTAAAATTCCAAAGAAAATTAAGAAAAAAAATTTCCTTGAAATTTGCGGGTCTTTACATGGCAGAAATTAATTTAAAATTAATTCCCGTTGTTAAAACAAAAAACGTGTTTTTATGAAATAATAACTATCAAAAGATTGACAGTTGTTTATGTTCGGTTTAAATGTGAAATTATGTTAAATGACCCACATTGTATTACATGGTAAAAATATATTTTAAATATAATTTAAAACCACTCAAATTCATAATTTATCACTATTAATTATTTCGATTAAAAAAGTTGTTTTTAATTAAAATTTACTAATTTTTACTATTCATCAAAATATAAAAGTTATCCGAAAAGTACCAAAATTTCACCCTAGGCTAATTTCGTTATTCCAAATCCAAAAATGAATTCTATTTTACCAAATTCAAAAATAAAAGTTTCATTTATTAATTTAAAATTGATTCCTGCTTTCGAAACCAAAAGGCGTATTTTTAAGAAATAATAACTATCAAAAGTTTGACACTTCTTTATGTCCAATTTCAAGGTGAAATTACTTAAAATGACCATCATTGGATTAAATAGTAAAAATATAATCTATTTATACTTCTAAACCATTAAAATGTATAATTTAACAATATAAATTATTTTGATTAAAAAAGTTTTTTTCAGTTAAAATATAGTATTTTTCACTATTCACCCAAATATGAAAGTTATCAGAAAGACACCAAAACATTATTGATACTAAATTCTTATGTCCCGATTCTAAAGAATAATTTCATTTTCTCAAATTGAATATATAAAAGTTTCAAATATTGGTTTTAAAAAAGCTTCTCCATTAAAAAGGCGGTAAAATTTCATTTTTTGAAAAATACTTCTTTTATCTGAAAAAAATGAATTTGTTCATAAATCATGTCTTAGAAACTCATAATATGGATTAAAATTATAAGGATCATATAATATTTAAAATTTAGTTAATAATATTCATAACCTCTTTTGAACGGCTAGTTTGGTAAGTCGTGGTGTACTTGAACTCAGTGTTGCGTATAACACATGCTATTGTATTATTCAAAGAGAAGTGTACCATGGAAGATTGGGGTGTTACATAAAGTATCTAATAAAACTCATTTTATTTGTATTATTAAAGGATAAATTACCAAGGTAAAAAAATATATACAAGTTACAGTAGTAAAAACTAAAAGGGTAAAAAATTAGCAAACTTAAAGAATAAGGAATAACATGAAAAATAAATGTGTTTATTTTTGTGTGGTGGAGATTTTTATCTATCAAATAAACCCTAAAATCCATTATTAATAAATATTGTAACCAAATGAGTTAATATTGACCTCATAATAGTGAATTCTATTGGTTATTTACAAATATTTCACTCCTCCTCAATAATAAATGGGAACTCGCTACCCTTAATTCTTCACACCACTCAAGCCATTTGGATCAACCAAACCCTACCAAAATCACTTACCAACTTCCCTCCCCGAATCCTTTAAGTCTTATTTTGGGAATAAATCCAACCTAGTAAGTAATTTGGTGGAAACCTATGTAGTATACCTAAATAAGAGGAAACATTCTTCAGTGAGAGTTTTTATAAAGTCATCATCCATGTGTATGGTGAACTACCGCCTTGTGAAACGATGTCATTCATTTTTCCATTACCACCTATCATGGTTGGGTATTATGATGGATATAAAGTTTATATATTATATCTATAGTATAATTATACCTCTAGATTGTAGTTGGGGTTTGGCTTAGTGGTAAGCACCCTGTAATCCTACATGAAAAATGGGGGTTCAAAACCCATTGGGCACAGGTACTGTAGCAGTACTGTAGTGGTACTATAGCAGTGGCGACACTGTTCATAAGCGGGTACTGTAGCGGCGGCAGGGCACTGTAGCGGCGGCGGTACTGTGCGGGTACTGTAGCAGGCGGGTTACTATTTACATAATGTGAATTGGGCCAAAAATTTGGGCCTATGGGCTATATAATGGGCTATAAGCCCACTGGGCCTTCGGGCTATGAAATGGGTTTCCCTCTACCCAGTTAAAAGAGGTCTTTGCTTTGATTTAATAATAAATATGAGGCTTCGGCCCCAACCTTTAAAAAATACCTCTAGATTCATTAAAAAATGTCAACCTTTTGACATTCCATTCTGTTGGGGATACGATAATGTTGCTCATGTGTACAATGAACTACTGCCTCACGAAGTGATATGATTTCTTTTTCACTAACGCATTGCATGGAAGGTAATAAGGATAACTATAATAAATATATTTGACATAAATGAAATAATTATGATATTAATGAAATATTTATCATTCAAGAATTATAATATATCATTTTATTTCTTATATTTTCACTGACTGAAAAAGTGATAACGTCATTCGTTGATGTGTGGACTACCTCCTCCTCGGCGTGATGTGATTCATTTTTTCATCACCACATCACAAAAATTATATATATATGTATGTATGTGTAGTTAAATATTATGGTATTTATGAGATAATTATAATTATTTATAGATAAAATATTACTTATCATTTTTCATAATGATCATTGATAAATGGAAACGTTACTCATGCGTACGTACGACCTACCATCTCTATGATAGTATCGTTGGTACAATTTTCATAACCATATTTCATGATTGCTATTAAAATTATAATTTATGTATAAATATGATAATTATTTCATGATTATTATTCTGTATTTTTTTATATAATGACCTTTTTGACAATAGTTAGCCTACTAAAGTCATTTTTGACACATAATCCAAATATGGTCAAAACATCCAACATAAACCTAATGGATTAAGTAATCATATATAACATGGTAATAAATGAAATAAAAGGAATAGTAAACTTGAAAAAGGTTATTAAGAAATTAAATAGTTAACTTAAATTTATTATTCAATAAGATGAAGAACAAGTGTGATGAATCGAACTCGAGGTAAGGGTTTTCTCGTCTCACTTTTTTTCTATGAGATATATTCCATATTCACAAATTATTTTTGTTGTATAGTGTATATAATACTCATGAATGTATTTTATGATTATTTTCCTAAAATTTATTTGTATCTATATATCCATTTTAGGATCTCTCTTTCATGGGGTTTATGGTTTCAATGTTACCAAAGCGGTAAGTGATTTTTGTCTCAATTTTCCTTCATTGAGAGTTATGTTATGTTATACACCTATCTTATTTTTATGAGGTGTATATACTGATCCTTTAACATGATATATCATGAATCTCATTATTATAATTATATTATAAGTTTCATTTAATTTTATTTTTTCATAAGTGTTACGATTCAAAGTTTCCAAAGTGTTAAGAGTCTTATGTTACAATCCATCGTTTAAAGAGATTATTTATGATTAATCATACAATGATGAGATATTATGATCCATATCACAAGAATTGTCATAAATTTTCTTCTCCTTTTATTATTCATGATATTTTTGAGTAATATTACAATTTTTTCACTCTTTGGTACTTAAATTAATTGATAACTATTTTTTAAGAAAATCTAACTTCATTTAAATCTTCGATCGGAAATATATTTTCTTCCAAAAACATGTTTTCAAAAAATATTTTTAACCTTTTAAAAATGATTTATTAAAGAAATTTTTATCTATTTTTTCATTTAACAAAATTTTTTCAAAGTAATATTATTATTGCATTTAGAAAAAGGAACTTATCTAACATTTTTACAGTGGAAAGGTAATATTCTTTATGAAATGTGTGGAATTTCCTACCTACATGACCACTATTTCGTTGAAGCTTTCTTTTCAAGTTTACAAGGTTATTTTTAAAGAATTTTTTTTAAAATTCTTAAAATTCATGTTGATTTTCAATGAAATGTATTTTCAAAATGTTTTAGGTTTAAAAAATTTATTTTCAATAAATTATAATTTATATTAATACCATAATTACTATTAGACATATAGTTAATTTAAAATCACATTGTTCTTAAAAATGCACTTTTTTAAAACCCTCCTTTTCATTGTATCTGCGGGTTTTTCTTTAAATTTAATTTTTTTCACTTCTATCAAATTTATTTGGAAAAATAAACTTCATTTTTTAAATCAAAATGTCAAAATTTTATTAGGGTGTTTTTTGAATAATTTTCTAAATTTTCATTTTTTGATGAATAATGAATGCTGAATTTTAATTGAAAACTATCTTTTCGCCTAAATTATTTACTAAGCTAAAATATTATAAATTGGTTTTAAGTATAATTTGTTAAATTATACATATATTAATCCAATTTAATACATTTTATTCAATTTTATATTGAAAATGGATATAAAAAACTTTGTAAACTTTTGAAAATTTTCACTCTAAAATCCCTCTTTCTCATCGCATCTACGGGATTAGATTTAAATTAAATTTTTCCAATTTTGGGAATTTTATTTTGAAAAATGGATTCCATATTTATAATAATAATAATTTATATTATATAATAAGTTCAACTTAAATTTTTACCATAATTATTAGTGAAAAAAATAAAAATTAATTGTCGTAATTAAGGTTAAAAGAGGGTTTTTTACACTATGTGTTTGTATTAAATTTAATTTCATGCACACATAGATTCTTATTTAATAAAGTGGATTTAATATTTAGAATAATTGGGTATAAAGTATATAATAAAACTCATTTTAATTTTATTATTAAAGGATCAATTACCTTGGTAAAAAATAGATATAAATTATCATGATAAAAACTAAAAGGGTAAAAAATTAGTAATATTAAAGAATAAGGAATAACATGATAAAACTTTGTTTATTTTTTTGTGTTTGAGGTTTTTATCAATCACATAAATGATAAACAAAATTATTAATAAATTTTGGAACCAAATTAGGTAATATTGGCCTCCCAATAGTGAATGATTTTGGTTATTAAAAAAATGCCACTCCTCCTTAATTATAAAAGGGAACTCTCTATCCTCACTTCTTCACACCACCCAAGCAATTTGGCTCGACCAAACCCTGCCAAAATCACTTCCCTACTTCCATACCCTCATCCTAGAATCCTTAGTTTGGGAATAATTAATACATAGGAAGGACTTTGGTGGAAAAATAATGAGTATTTTTGAAGAACAGGTAACTTTATTGAATGATAGTTTTTACAAAATCACCATTCATTTGTATGGTAGACTACCACCTCACGAAAAGATGTCATTCATTTTTTTATTACCCCCTATCATGGTTGGGTATAATGATGGATATAAAGTTTATATATGATATCTATAACATAATTATACATCTGGAGTCACTGTATAATATGTACCTTTTACATTCCATTTCGTAGGGGACACGATAGTGTCGCTCGTGTGTAAGGCAGACTACCGCCTCTCAAAGCGATATGATTTTTTTTCACTAATGTGTTGCATGGAAGGTAATAAGAGTAAAAATAATTAATATATGTGATATAAATGATATAATTATGATATTAATAACATATTTATCATTAAATAAATATAATATATCATTTTATTTCTTACCTTTTCACTCACTAAAAAAAGTGATTACATCATTCGTGGACATGTGGACTACCGCCTCCTCGAAGCGATGTGATTCATTTTTTCAACCCCGCATCACAAGAATGATATATATATAAGTATATATAATTAAATATTATGGTATTTGTGATGTAATTATCATTATTTATAGAAATAATATTACTTAATGTATTTCTATAGTGATCATTGAAAAATGGAAACGTTACTCATGTGTATGTATGACCTACCGTCTCCATGTTTGTATCGTTGGTTAATTTTTCATAACCATATTTCATGATTGGTTTTAAAAGTATAATTTATGTATAAATATGATAATTATTTCATAATTATTATTTTACATATGTTTATATAATGAACTCTTTGACCATAGTCAACCTACTAAGGCCATTTTTGACACATAATCCAAATATTGTCAAAAATATAATGTAAACCTAAGGGATTAAGTTATCATATATAACATGGTAATAATTGAAATAAAAGGAATATTAAACTTGAAACAGGTTCTAGAAATTAAATAACTAACTTAAATTTATTATTCTTGAATATAATGAACAAGCTTGATGAATCGAACTCAATGTAAGGGTTTTCTCATCTCATTTTTATTTTTGTGAGATATATTCCATATTCACCACTTATTTTTTATGTTTGGTGTATATACAACCCATGAATGTATTTTATTATTATTATCCTGAAATTTATGTGGATTTACATATCCATTTTAGGATATCTCCTTCAGGTGGTTTACAGTTTCAAAGTTACCAAAGCGATAAGGAATTTTTTTCTTAACTTGCCTTCTTTGCATCGTATGTTATCTAATAAACCTATATTATTTTCATGTTGTGTATATACTGATCCTTTGAAATGATATATCATGAATCTAATTATATTCATTATATTATAAGTTTCATTTAATTCTATTCTTTTATGGGGATTACAATTCAATGTTACCAAATTTATAAGAGTCTTATGTTACAATCTCGCCATTTATTGAGATTTTTTATGATTAAGCTTCCAATGATGAGATATTATGATCTATATCTCAATAATTATCCTAAATTTTCTTAATATTTGATTATTCATGAAATTTTCAATCAATAGTACCATTTTTCTACTCTTTGGTACTCAAAATAATTGATATATAATTTTTAAGAAAATACGACTTCATTTCTATCTTCGTTCGGAAATCTGTTTTTGTTCAAAAACATGTGTTCTCAAAATGGTTTCAAAAATGTTTTTAACCTTTTAAAAATGATTTATTAAATAAATTTTCACCAATTTTTTAATTTTAAAAATTATTTTCAAAGGAATATTTCTGTTTAATTTCAAACAAGGATCTTTTCTACCCTGTTTACCATGAAAAAGTAATCTTCTTTATGGAATGTATGAAATTACCTATAGAAATTATTTTAAATTCATTGAATCTTACTTTTCAAGTTTAGAAGGTTATTTTTAAATATTTCTTTTTAATATTCATGAAATTCTTGATGATTTTTAAATAAATTTATTTTTAAAATGTTTTAGATTTTATATTTTAATTTTCAATGAATTTTAATTAATATTAATACCATTATTATTATTAGACATATAGTTAATATAAAATCACATTGTGCTTAAGAAATACACCTTTCAAAAACCCACTTTTTCATTGCATTTGTGGGGTTTTTTATTAAATTTTATTTTGAAACTTTTATAAATTTTACTTGAAAAAATAAAATTATTTTTTTAAATCAAAATTTCAAAATTTTATTAGGGTGAATTTTTGAGAATTTTCAAAATTTTCATTTTTTGATGAATAGTTAAAAATACTAGATTTTAATTGAAAATTATCTTTTTTGCCTAAATTATTTACAAATTTAAATTATATTATAAATTGGTTTTGAAGTATAATTAGTTCAATTTTATATATATATATATATATATATATATATATATTAATCCAATTTAGTTCATTTTAATAAATTTCATATTGAAATTGTATATAAAAAACTTTGTAGACTTTTGGACATTTTCACTTGGAAACCCCGCTTTCTCATCACGTTCGAGGATTAGTTTTAAATTAAATTCTTCCAATTTTTGGATTTTAATTTGGAAAAATGGATTAAATATTGGAATAATAATAATTTATATTATTTAATAATTTCAACTTATTTGTTTACCATAATTATTAGTGAAAATAGTTAAAATCAATTACTATGATTAAGGTTAAAATAAGTTTTTTGCATTACATGTGTTTGTATTAAAATTATTTTCATGCACGCATGGGATTTTTATTTAATAAATTGGATTTAATATTTAGAATAATTGGGTATAAAGTATCTAATAAAATTCTTTTTAATTGTATTATTAAAGGATAAATTGCATAGTTAATAAAAAGATACAAGTTACCATGGTAAAAACTAAAAGGGTAAACATTTAGTAAACTTAACGAATAAGTAATAACATGATAAAAATGTGTTTATTTTTTATGTTGGGGGTTTTTAACAATATAATAAACCCTAAAATCCATTATTAATAAAAAATTTAACCAAATGAGGTAATATTGACTTCCCAATAGTGAATGCTTTTGGCTATTTACAAAAAAATGCCACTCCTCCTAAATTATAAAAGGGAACTCGCTAACCTCACTTATTCAAACCACTCAATAAATTTGGATTGACAAAACCATAAAAATAACTTCCTTAATTCCCTCATCTCATCATATAAGACTTAGTTTTGGAATAAATCCAACCTAGTAAGTCATTTTTTGGAAACCTAAGGAGCATACCCAAAGAAGAGGTAACGTTCTTCAACGAGAGTTTTTATTTTATTTCTTTCTCCACATCCTTATATTCTTATTAAACCATTATTATATAATAAAAAACTATATAACATATAATTATATTTTATTATGTAAATTTAATAACCTAAATCATTTATCTCTTCCATCAAATGGTATATGAAATCGTTATTTATGTATACAGCGGACTACCGCCCCACGAAATGATGTCATTCATTTTTCCATTCTCACCCATCACGGTTGGGTATGATGATGGATATATAGTTTATATATGATATCTATAACATAATTATACCTCTGAAGTCATTATATAATATTTACCTTTTAAAATTATATTTTTATGGGATATGATAACATCATTCTTGTGTTTGGCAGACTATCGTCGCACGAAGAAATGTGATTCATTTTTTACTAATATGTTCCATGGAAGGTAATAAGGGTGTATATAATGAATATTTGTGATATAAATGACATAATTATGATATTAATGACATATTTATCATTAAAAAAGTATAATATATCATTTTATTTCTTATATTTTCACTCAGTGAAAAATTGATAATGTCATTCATGGATTTGAGGACTACCACCTTCTCGAAGTGATGTGATTCCTTTTTCTTATCACCAAATCACAAGAATGATATATATATATGTATATATAATTAACTATTATGGTATTTATGATATAATTATCATTATGTATAGATAAAATATTTCATACTTTATTTCCATAATGATCATTGAAAAATAAAAATGTTACTCTTGCGTACGTACGACCTACTGTCTCCATGATCGTATCGTTGGTTAAATTTTAAAAACAATATTTCATGATTGGTTTAAAAAATATAATTTATGTATAAATATGATAATTATTTCCTGAATATTATTCTTCATATGTTCATATAATGACCAATTTGACCATAGTCAACCTACTAAAGTCATTTTTGAAACATAATCCAAATATGGTCAAAACATCCAAATGTAAACCTAATGGATTATGTAATCATATATAACATGGTAATAAGTAAAATAAAATGAATATGAAACTTGATACATGTTCTAAATAAATTAAATAATTAAAATAATTTTATTTTTCAGGACGATAAAGAACAAGCGTTATGAATCGAGCTCGTAGTAAGGTTTTTCTCATCTCACTTTTATTTCTGTGAGTTATAAGACATATTCACCAATTATTTTTTTGTATGGTGTATATATTTCCCATGAATGTATTTTATTATTATTATACTTAAATTTATGTGAATTTAAATTTCCATTTTAGGATCTCTCTTTCATGTGGTTTATGGTTTTAATGTTACCAAAGAGTTAACGGATTTTTGCCTCAATTTTCCTTCTTTGAGACGTATGTTATGTTATACACCTATCTTATTTTATGAGATGTATATATAAATAATTTGAAATGATATATCATGAATAAAATTATTTTCATTATATTTAATGTTTCGCTTAATTATATTCTTTTAAGTGTATTATTATTCAATGTTACCAAAGCGATAAGATTCTTATGTTACAATCTCATCATTTATCAAGATTGTTTATCATTATGCTTCCAATGATGAGATATTATGATTCATATCTAATGAATTATACTGAATTTTATTCACATTTTATTATTCATGATATTTTCAAGTATTATTACCATTTTTCCACTCTTTGGTACTTAAAATAATTGATAAAATGTTTTTAATAAAATCTAACTTCATTTCTATCTTAGATCGAAAATCTATTTTCTTCCAAGAGAATGTTTTCTAAAAATGTTTTTAGTTTTTTATAACCTTTTAAAAATGATTTATTAAATAATTTTTTAGACATTTTTTATTTTAATTTTGGTAAAGTATTATTCTTGTTGAATTTATAACAAAGCTATTTTCTAACCTTTTTTACCATGAAAATGTAATGTTCTTTATGGCATGTACGAAATTACCTACTGGCATGACCTAAATTTCATTGAATCTTACATTGAAATTTTATAAGTTTGTTTTAAAATAATTTTTTTAAATATTCTTCAAATTATTTTTTATTTTCAATGAAAAGTATTTTCAAAATGTTTTATGCTTTAAAAAGTTATTTTCTAAATGAAAATTATATTTTCCTCAAGAATGTTTTTAATGATCTTTTAGTGGCATTTCCATTCATAAATATCAACAAACCTTATAGTTACTTATCCTCCACTGGGGATATTTTGTATTAATAGAATCCTCATTCATTCTTTGGATGGAATAATATTATTACAAGGATATTTGTATAGAACCCATTTCTCTTCCATGGGTTAATCATTTTTCAAACAGATTGTCATGGAACCCACTTCCTTTCCATGAGTTAACCAAGTTATGAAAGGAAAAAATGATCGTTTTTATGATTTTTATGATGATATGAAATCTATTTCTACTTTATTTGTGTTTTGGTTCATGGAAATTACTTATACAATGGGTTTCCCAGATAGCGCCAGGTGAGCCCATTTAAGCTTATACGATGGGGTGACTCGGATAGCACTAGGTGATCTTGTTTCAACTTATATGATGGTGTGTCCCATATAGCACCAGGTGATCCCATTGTAGATTATAAAATGGGTGCACCCATACAGCACTCCATGGAATTGGGTAATTATTATGTTCTCTAGAGAATTATACTGGAATTCAATCATATGGTTATTCCAATTATATGGGTTATATAAGGATTTTATGAAGATGGTGTCCCAAGATAGAAACAAGTTTTATAAATTCTTTCTATGGGTTCATGATGTTTCATTTGATGAAGATTTATATCACATGGATTATGATTATTGATTCTTATGACACTTTACATTATTAAATCCTTATTCCATGTCTTCATTCTTATTTTATACTCATGCACTTTGATTATGTCATCATACCTATATTCTATACTTATGCTCACTAATGATATTCATTTTTTAATGATTACATTTTACCTTGCTGAGCATTTGATATCACCCTTCTTATATTTTATTTTCCCTAAGTTATAATGAATGAGATTGAACTAATTATGTCTAGAAAGGATTTCACTTGGATGATTATGATGACTTAATGTAAAATATGAAAAGATGGGTTAAATGGGATAAATTCTCATTTAAATTTATGGGAATTGTTTACATGGGATTTTTTCATAATTCTATAATACTCTAAACCTAAAATTTCATTGAGAATATAAGTGATCCAAGTTTTTATCTTTGAGATTATATGGTTTTTATAGGAAAAAAATTAGGACACAATTATTAGCATCAAAGTTTAAAATGTTAAGTTTACGATTTCAACATGAGATCCAGGTGTGTGGGTTTAAGTATTTTATATCATTACACACCAATGGGTGGGAGGATAGAAAATAATACATAAATTAACCTAACTACCATCAACAGTACATGACCTCAAACCATCAGACTAAATAATATCTTAAATTAGAGTAAATTCTGATCTACTCAGCCATGATGATGGATTTTCAAGTGAAAGAGAACCAAAAAATTTAGGAATATAGAGAAATTATTAAGGAATTAAAGGGTATGCATTCTTTAATAGTCACTATCCTCTAAGAACTCATATAGAAATGGAATCAATAAGAAGATTAAAAGTTAAATCCCCTGGTATTTTTCCAAAGATACATTCAAGAAGATGAGGGTTATTTTTTAGAATCATAGGACCTTCCATTGTTCACCCTTGAGAACATCTTCCTAGAACCGGCATACCAAGCCAAGAATCTACATGCTGTAGTTTTTTTGGTAGACTTTCTTTCGAAATTCACTTTTTCTAAGTTTATTAAAAACCAATTTTCTACTGATCCCCCTTATACTATAAATTAAACCACTTGATATAAATATTGACATCCTATCCTAGAAAATTAAGATGAATAAGTGTATGAGTATACATTTTAGGAGAATATGGAATGCCTAATGTTACCACTATCCACACAAGATGACATTATAGAGGAATTATACCAATAAATTGATCTATATGCTGAAACATATGAGGGATATAAAAAGGAACTAAATTTATTTCTTTTTAGGTTTATGTAGGCTTAATTATCTATTAATCCCCCTAATTCTAATTTTATAGACTCAGTACCACTGGTGTCCACCCTGGATGTAGAAGATGAAGATCCTACCATATCTCCCCATGAAGAATCATTATAGCTGAAAATAGTAGATTAGAAAGAATAGATGTGATAAATTAAGGAAAAAGATACCCAGGATGATGAACATGAGGAGATTTATGAATATTACTTTGATATAAAACTTGAATATCCTTTTGAAGAATTTAAAGAAGATTCCACAAAAGATGTGGCTACTGAAGAAGAAGATCCTGGACCGGTAGAAAATTCACTACTCCCTCAATATTACCATAAAATTCATGATGAAATAGAGCAACAATTTATTTTCTATGAGAGGGTACTTTGATCTAAACTCAAATTATTTTGATTTTATTTATTTAGTGATTTTTATAGAATCTACCCTATTTTTTTATAAAGAAACATCACTGAGGGATCCACTGGATGAAGAGGCCATAAAATCTATAGAATAACCTAAGGAGACCCCATTTATCATCCTTCCAACCCAAACTTAGAATCTTATTTGTGCTACAATAGGGTTGGAAATGTAGTACAATGTCAATGGGGATCTCCAAGACGTGATTTCTCTAGCATTGGATGGAATTTAATGTGGTTCTTCCAATCATAGAAATATCACCCCCTAAAAATTAGATATAGTCACAAGATTTTACAGTTATATCCATTCTAAATGCATCGCCTCTTGGGGGTTAAACCCAAGACTCTTCTCCCTTCTATTTTCCTCAATTTCTCACTTTTAATTTAAATAAAAAAAAATCTAATGGTTAAGATGTTTCTATAAGTTTTTTATAAGTGGACAGAACCTAGGACAATAGCTCCACTTTCCACAACAATCATACCCAAGGGAGAGATTCACTCAAACCTGTTGGAGAAATAAACACCAGGTGGTGTCTACTCCATTTCAAAATTTATTTACTATAATTTTTTATAAATTCTATTGGAACATAAATTAGAAGTCTTGAAAAAGTGTTAGAAGGATAATTCTACCTGTTAGAGTAGTTTTAGAATGATTTTTAATTAATTTTTAGAATCTTTAAATAGTTTCTATTCAATGTTTTTTTCAATTTTTTAATAAAACTATAAAAAAATAGACAAAAACTTCAAAAAATGTAAACAAAATTTGTGTTTTTTTGTTTGTAAATATTCTTTTTTTGTTTTAAATATAATTTATATATTTAATAAAAAAACACAAAAAATTAGGAATCTGTATATAGTTTTTCATATGTTTTTGTTCTTCTGTGTTTAAAAAATGTTTTGTAAATATAGTCATGTGAATATACTTTTTTATATCATTTTATTTTTATTTTCAAAACTTTATTAAACTCGTATTTTTCCCTTCATAATTTGAAAATTCTATACTAGAATTGAATTAATTAATTGGTTCTAAAAAAGTGAGATTTATATGATTGTTGAGTGAAATTGATCACCACCTTTATGGAACTATTGTTTTAGAACTAGGATATGGAGTTTTAGTAAAAATATTTTTGTGGAATCAATTTTATAACTTAAATTCTCTGGATTTTTTAACTTAATATGAGGTAACTTGACCTCTGTGAGAAATAACATGTTAGTAATCCAACTCAATTAAGAATGTTATAAGTACATTGAACCTATAATTTAAATGGGTTATTAGGATCCCGTGGTGAGTCTCTAAGATAAGGGCCTTGGGTACGTTTTTGTAATTAAGTAAATCCATTTTCAATCTTAATAATTCATATGCATGGTAATTTGCACAAAATTATTTCTGAAACAAATTCAAGAGGACCTTTTCAAAAAATGGGTTCATTTTGGTGAGGGTAATATTAAAACCATAAAGGGGGAAGTTAACTTATAACACATTCATTTAATTTATTTCAATAAAGTGTAAAATAAAACTATGGTTTGAGGAAACATAGGCTAGAGGGAAAAAAAGATTTTCATTTTTTTTTTATATTTGATTCCACTTAAATCTATTTCAATCCACTGTTGAACTGAATCTATGATTGAAGTGAGGTAGTGGTTTGACTCACATAATAGGCATGATATTTCAAACATTGTATGAATCTGTGTTTTGTTTCAATTTTGGCGGTTAAATTTAAATATAAAAAGGATGACTTTCTTTTTGAGTAAATTGAAGTTCAATGATATTATTTCCCAAGAGTGAAATAGTTCAAGTGTGGGGGAGTGATGTAAGATGTAAATTTGAATATTTTTATATTTTATTCATTGAAAATACCCATACTTTTAATTCAAATACTAGGTAATTCATTCATTTCTAGGGAATTTTTGAATTTTTGAGTTAAATGTTAATTAGCTTAAAATATTGTTTTTTATTGATATATTCATTTTTAGGATAATTTGAAAAATCCATACCATTAAAATGGTTACTAACTTTTAAGATGTGAAATTACAGTTAAAAATATTCAATTTGGACATAATTTCATAAATAGATTAAATTTCTGAGTATTAATTCATTCAACATTTTCTTTTGAATTCAAATGAAAATCCATAAATTAAAATAATTTTTAAATAATTTTTTTTGAAATTAATATTTAAATGAATTGATATTTAATTGAAATAATTATGCATTGAAATGAAATTTATTTTTTTTCAATACATGTTGAAGAAAATGAAAAGGAAAGAACTGATTGTACTTCTCATGGGCAGTATACATACCATCGATCTCATTCATGGTCACCACATCTGCTTACCGTGAGGAACTTCCTACCACACAACCTATCACAAAAAATATCCATGATTAGTATACTGAATGTGGACCTCTTATAGTTCCCCCATTTTAACCCCTATCTCATGGTCATTATATTTACCGTGAGTTCCCCCACTAACTGCCTATTATACCACAATCACTTACTTTCCTTCTTGTAACACCCCGACCCCTATAGGTTGGAGCCGGTGAATTACTTGTGATATTTTCATGGTTAGAATGGATGAAAATCCCAAATGAACAATCAGTTTAGTTTTCTTGAAGAAACTAGATACATATATGTAACTCAAATTACATTGTAAAAGGTTACAAAATATAATACATAACAAAAACTAAAAACTGCAACCACAGGAACTCAATAAATGATCACCTCTTCATCACCTATTGATGGAAAAAAATTAAAGGGGTGAACTAGAATGATTAGTAAGGGTTAAAAATAGTGGAAGAATGAATACAATAATAAGTGAATCATAATCAATCTGACATAATCAATATGTCATGGTGAATAAATGAAAAACTCACGTCATTAATAAACTAAGAATGAAACTGCATCCATAGATTTTGTCATAGTGAAAACATCATGGATAGTAAAAACCGATAATGAATAAAGAGAATGCTTATTAATTGGACGTCATGTATCTGGAAAAATAAACCATAATACAGTTAAATCAGTTTAGTTCTATGGGTACAAACCCATCTAATTTTTGGAAACAAACTCGAAGGGTTTGTCGCCAAACTGATTTGTCTCATTAGACCTACCGATGAATCGAGGGGATGTAGTGGGCCCCACCTGCCTTTGAATCCAAATAATTCTTTATTCATATTTCAACATAATAAAAATATGACTTTACATTATCCGTATTGAATAGAGGATACAGATTCTTCAATATTTCCACAGTCGAAACAACATTCAAAATAAATACCATATGTAAAATGATATACAGCTTAGATAGTAATCATATTCATGATATGAGAATATGGAAATATAATGGAATATAATTTCAATTGAAAAGTGATCTCAAATGGGAATTAGTTACACCACATAAGAAAGAGTGGGTCTACAATGCTAAGCAAGTCACAATGAAGTGAAAATTGAGATAAAGCTCGTTACTGTGTTGTATTCAATTGAGTCATATGAAAAAAAGTTAATACCATCAAATGAATCACATAATACCATGAATATAGAGAGAATCATGATAATATATATAAAATGGTAGTATAACTATACCACATATAATAAATAAGATGTGAACAATGGAAATCCCACAGAATTGAAAGTGAGATGAGAAAGACCCCTTACAAACATTTTGGCATGGTAATGAGTGTTCTTGTGAGGGATTAATGAGAGGTAAAGGATTATACCATTATTTATATGTCATAAGGGTAGTATGGGGTAGGTTAAAAAACATACCCCATCATTAGGGATTAAAAATAAAAGAGCACAACATAGGGGAGATTCTTGAACAAAAGTGAGAGAGAGGATCCCTTTTCTTATTCTTCGAGGTGTTCTTGACTTGTTATTAAAGACCAGAATAAACAAATTAGGATTATTAATTCATAATTAAAGAACCTATTATATATTTAAATGATTTATTATAACCCTTTTTAGTTCATTCAAAGCCTTTTTTATTAGTTATAATGTTCAATTTCATTGTTCGGGCTCGTTTGATTACTTGTTTTTAAGAGATCGGTTCACTTATATTCAAGTTCGGATAAATATGAAAGATAGAAGTTGTTGTCCATAAATAAAGTTATATGACATTAGTGAAATTTTAGGATATTACATGGTTTTAAATTTAATTTTGTTACTTAGAGTGAGGTCGAATTATTACATATATATAACCTTAGTGACAACTATTTAGGTTAAACGGTGGGTTTCATTACAACGAACATGTTTTGCTTTATAATTTAATACCATTTGTAAAAAAGGATTACAGAACTAAAAATAGGATATATTAAATAATAATCTGGTTCAATCATAACACAAATGGTTTCATGACCAGAATTAAATATTATAATAGAAATTGATAAAATGTTGTCCTTGAATGTACTAAATTAGCACATCTCAAACGGTGCTTTCATTTCTTCCAAATAAAGGGTGGGGAAAGGAGAGAAGATAATGAAATATCCCATTATCATAAAAAAATTCTAGTACATGTATGTTACTGTAGTTATCATACTATTTGGGTGAAGGTAGGTGAGGAAAGAAACAAAAAGAAAAGAACTTAAAAGAAATGAAGGAATTGGAAAGAGGAGTTTACCTCTTGAGACTTTCTCCTTTGAGAACCTCTTAAGGGGAGAGGTTTTGGTATCTTGAAGATTCTAGGAGATTTTGGATGTGGGGGAGGATCTTGGGGAGATATTTGGGCAGAATATTGGCAAGGAACAAGGCTTGAGAGGAGTGAAGAGAAGAGGGAGTGAAGGGGAGGTTTATAGTGGAGGAGAGAGGAGTTTTCTTAATATAAAATTCATTAATTTATTATTTCTCTATAAGACAAGGAATAGTGAGTCTTCCATGACCAAGAATAGTAATTTTATCATGTGAATCCGAATCAATTGGGCTTAAATCATCATATCATCATCAATGACTCAATTAATCCATTATTTAGCATTTATTGTGAATTATCATATTTTACTATTCATCAAAAATTCAAGTATTTCAGAAAAATACCAAAAATTCACCCTAACCATTTTTTGATGTATAGAATCCAAAAATGAAGTCCATTTTTCAAAAATAATTTCCTGAATATGATTAATTAAATATTTAATTAAAATCATTATTTAATCGAAAAATATAAACACTTAAAATATTCATCATCATTTTTAAGGTGCCTAAATTAACTTATACACTCAAGGGTATGGATACCATTCATAAAATTCATATCACTATTCAAAAGGGTAAGTTACTATTCATAAGGGAAGGTTATTATTCATAAGGGTATGTTACTATTGTTGACGCTCCTTTCGTCACTGAATCTAAAAATCGAAAAAGGGGAATATCTGAGCTCAAAGTGATTCAACCTTTGGACAAAATATCAAAAATTGACAAAGGAAGGAATAAGAAGAATATTTCCCATGTGCCGCGCAAGTTCCCTCATAATTGCGCAAATCCACTTGCGCGACGCCTACTGGTCGCGCAAGTGACTTGCATGACCTAAGTGATAACCGCCCGGGGTCTTCTCCTACCTATAAATAGACCCTGTGGGCCCCCCATTCAAAGAGGATTTTTTCCAGAAATGCAGATTTGAGCTCCCAGCACCCTAGTCCCTTCTCAAAGCTTCCGAAACACTTCTAAGGTAAATTCTTACCTAGAACGAAAGATCTAAAGAGGGGGAGGAAGGCCTAAGTGTTGAAACTCATCAATACTTGCGCGCCTGAGTGGCCAACCCTTAAGGGAAAAGGCCACACTTGCGCGCCACCTTACTTCTTCAATAGAACTTGCATGCCCCTTTTCTGGAAGAACCTTAAGAGGATTCTAAAGGCTTTAATCAAGATTCTCTCATATATTACCCTATTGGTTAACTGTCTCATAAGTACACCATGTGTTGCGCAGGCATACCTGCGCGACCAGGACTTGCGCGCCTACGCAGTACCTGCGCGCCTTCTAGGACTTGCGCGCCCCTACCTTTTTGGGTTCCCTTCTTGCCCATTTCACCCCTCTTAAGTCATTCCACCTCTCCTATTCAAGATTCAATCTTCAAGACACTCTTCAAAGCCATTTATGGCATTATTTCTTGATTTTTGATTCCTTATCTGAAAGGAACTCTGTAGAATATCTCTCAAAACCTAGTGATTTACACATCTTTATGTCACTAAAGATTGAGATTTCATTCATTCAACCTCATCCTTTAAGATGAGATAACTCAATCGATTTGGGCCTCCTTTTCAGGAGTAAGTCCCAGTCATAATTCTAAACTTGGGCATCCTCCTTAGGAGTAAGCCCCAATTCTTAAAATTCCCAAATCTGGGCATCCTCTTTAGGGGTAAGCCCTAGTCCCCAAATCTGGGCATCCTCCTCAAAAGTAAGCCCCAAACCTTAATTCCCTTAACCTAGGCTTCCTTTTCAAGAATAAGCCCCAGTCATAATCCCTTAACCTGGGCCTCCTTTTCAGGAATAAGCCCCAGTCATAATCCCTTAACCTGGGCCTCCTTTTCAGGAATAAGCCCCAGTCATAATCCCTTAACTTGGGCCTCCTTTTCAGGAATAAGCCCCAGTCATAATCTCTTAACCTGGGCCTCCTTTTCAGGAGTAAGCCCTAGTATTAATTTCTCTTAACCAGTCCTAATTTACCTTTGATCTGGGATTCCTTTTCAGGAGTAAAACCCAATCATAAGTCTTCTCCTAATTTGGGCCTCCTTTTCAAGAGTAAGCCCCAAGTTAGAGGATTCAAAATCTCCATGAAGCACATATACCTTTATGGACCCTATTCCTGGATTTATTCCTTAAAGTAAATCCTAACCTTCATTTATCTGGGCAATCATACATACATAAGTCTCACATTATTTCTTATGATTGCATCTTTCATGGCACAATTGTCTGATTTTTTACCAATACCTCTTGTTTCTCACACTGAGCATGACTCACGTGAGCTTAGAGTGTAAAAGTAATTATAACATCCTTCTTTGAGCCATCAATCATAAACATCATACTCCCTTACTCGAACTACGTGGGTTCTGATTCCTTTTATAAACATTGGATATGTAGGTAGCCCATCTGTGGGTTCGATCCCAACTCTGAAATAATTCATGTCCTTATGAATGACAATAAACTTCATGTGCCCCACTGAGTGGCTTTAAAACCAGTATGGTCATCATAAGGACCAAGAGACTTTTACGTATAACAGTATACCATTGACTAAGAATCTATAACAAATACAGATGATTCTCTATCGATGAAGAACCTCGAATACATATAAAAGATTCTCTAAATTTCCTACATATCGATCATTGATTGTCAGATCTAAAGGAAGACTCATTTTATATTTGGTAATGTAATAAGGATTCACGAACATAACTTAAATATATAAAGATAGTCCCGGAGTAGACAATAATTCCCTTCAAAAAGGTGTGATGAGTCCGACCTCCCATCCTCTCGACCAATGCAAATTCCTAAGCCTCATCAGTCCATGAACTAATGAGCACCTACCTTTGGAAAGTAGGTCTTAATGGATGTGGAATCATTGGATGTTTCCAGTTCTACGAACAAACCCGTTAGAAACCGATCGGAATGTTTGAACCTCCCATCAAAAGGAGGTCATCCCCGGAATCTGAGGGAAACAACTATTCACCGAAAATTAAGTTAATTCTATCAGACTCTAAATATCATCTTGAACACAACCGTGTATGTAATATTTTAAAAATTCAAATCGCATAGTTGGAAAATTTAAGTTTAAGGTCTAGGTTATGTATATATCCTATAAGTAACCATGTTTTGTTCCATATAGACTCAGTGATTCATGAAATATAGGCTATAACTAGAATTTATTTAAGAGAAACATACCATGAAGTGTTTGGGGTGCTACACTGCTTCTCTACCCCTCTCAAGGTAACCATAGTGACCAAGCTCCCAAAACAACTTTGAAAAGTACCCACTCCAACCAAGACTCCAAAAAACTAAATTCTTCCCTCATCTATAAAGACTAGAGGATTCGTGCACCACAGTCACACCTCCATCGATCTCTACTTCCTGTAACCATTGAGGGAAAATACTACAACACCATGAATGAAGATGAACCACTGAAGCCCAGCCTGACTCCCAGAACCAGTCACTACAATTCCCATGAAACCCCAAGCCCAAGCCCAGTATACCCACTTTCTCCACTGACATTCAGGCCTTCTAAAATATGAAAGTCTAAAATTTCTTGCATAGAATAACATTAACTATGTTTCTATGTGCTGAATTGCTTCACCCCAAAAGTAAACTAAGCTCGATCTTGGGAACAGATGGTCCTAACATAATTAATCACAACCATCAGAGATGAACACGTGACATCCATCTGAGAATCTCTCCTTAGCACTAAATTTGAGGATGAAGATGGATGATACTATAAATAATTTTCTTCATCATTCATTGAAATCATTTGGCATCTACCAACTTCAACTAGGGTTTTTTCCCACTATAGATTTATTTATGTAATTTCCTTCCACATGATAATACTAATTCTACTCTATTTTGTTTATTGTGTTGTTTTGTTCTCTTCCCCTTTATTTCTTTGTGTTCTAACCCATTCATCACATTATAATGTGATCTATTAAACACCAATACATAGATATCTAACATGAGGACTAAGACCCCAATAGATATCACATAGGCACTCTGTTATTTAATTATTTTTGGGTTTCATCCTTGATGTAGTAGAAAAATGGAAAGAAGTGTGTCAATGATATTCATCTATTCTTTTCGATGGGCTACTATATCCTTGAATTTATCAAATCATCCCTCTCTCCCTCTCTCGGTTCATATTTAATACCAATAGACTACTATGTACTAAGGGATGAATAGGATATGATGGATATGGATGTTGAGGTAGTGAATACCTTGACCAGGTGAGTTCATTTCCTCTTCACTGTGGAGGAGGTGGAACTGGATATATTGGGGGATATTTCTATTTTTTAATGTTCATAACTGAAAATTATATATAGGAGAGAAATGAAAGACTAATATTGATTCTATTGTCGAATAATAACCAGAGAATGATGAAGGATCTATGTGTTTGATCCTGGATCCAACCCCTTTTACCCATTGTTGTGACGACTTCTATTTCTTTTGTTTTAAATCTTTTCAATTGAAAACTAAAAAAAATCCTCATCACTATATTCTTTCAAAATTAAGAAAAAAACATCAAAAAATACATAAGTTTTAGGAATGTGAGACTCCCAAACCCTTATCCTTGAGAGATGGCCTTAGTTTTCTAGTAGGCTGCATTTGGAGTAAGAATAGAAATTTTATTTGACCACATCCCATGACAACCATGTGATTATGTATGAGATATTGATTATTATTATTTTGTATCAATTTTATTCCTATTTATTTATGTGACTTACTATGATGTGTATTTTTATTATTGATATGGTTGTTTATTCAAGGGTGAAATTATTCCCAATGATAATGTTATGAGACCTTGGTAGTTTTTACTAGCTGGGGTAATTGGGAATGTGCCTCGGGTATGTACTAGACTAGCTTGAGAGTCCAATCGATGGATGTATTGAGTTGGTTCATGATAAAATGGTATCAAAGGATATGCTCTTATTATTTGATGTGTGTCTAAGTAGTCTATAGAAAAGAAACATCATCGAATCTCATGTAGAGTGTTGTGGAAAGTGATTAGCCAGCCATTTGTCACACTAAACCTTGATTTGAAATGTCTTTATTGATCATGAGTACTAATTTTGAGTTTGTATTTGGTTTTTTTATATATTTTGATATTTTTTATGATTATTTAATCCTTGTTGAGTGTATCAGTGATTTCAGAGGTTAGTTTGAGTTTTGAAGGCAAAAGTAGTGAATGAGCTAAGACTTCACAGTTAGCATGCACGGTTTGGTAAACCATGTGATTCCCATGTGGAATTAATCTACAACCATGATAATTCATTCCTCATGGTTATCACATGATTTACCAACCCGTGTGGAAAAATTGTGCACAGTTTAGTTTCACCTCCAATTTTTTATTTCTCCTCCCTTTCTCCATAGATTACTTCCAATAGAATATTTCATTGGTTTGTTATCATATAGGGGAGAATTCATAGGGTTATTGTGGAAATTGATGAAATATAATATGGTTTTATTTGATATTGATATTGATGTGCTTGGTTTTTTCCCTTGGGGACTTTGTGTTATGTGATAGAAGATGGTTTTTGAGATGGAAGAGAGGAATTTCATGAGGTTTTTTGTTTGGAAAACCATTTTGTAGGGGTTAGGAAAAATTATTGGTATTGAATTTTAAAAACCAATTCATTTTTATTTAAAATTGTATCTAAGGACAACATTTTGTGTCAAAAAATGTTTAATATTAAAGAGTATAATTTTATAAAGGATTTAAATTCTTAAAATAGATTTTTAATATTTCGTTAATGAAATCATTTTCAAATAGTATACTGGATTCAAAATAGAATTTTAAAATTTTAATGATGAAGAAATGAATGGGGTTTTCCCTTGGATCAAATTATTTTTGAGACCAGTGGGTATCAGTAATGGGTTGAAATATTTGATATGATGGTTTGTAGAAAATGGTTGGGTTTCCAAATGAGATTCTGAAAGAGGATTGAAAATTGTTTTGCAAAAGATATTTTGAAATGGGAATTCCATCGAGGATTTGAAATGTGTTATTTGATTTATTATCTTGGTTATAGTACTTCTTGTTTTGTTTGAGGAGTATGAATAGTTAATCTCACGTGTTGTGTTGGTTATTAAGTGCCTCACTAAAAGGTCTTTATGAAAGATAGAGTGTTGTTTCTTGGAGTGCTTCTTTTATGGTTTTATTCGTTTTTTCATGTTTTGCCTTTTCTATTTTTGACTCTGCCCAGACTCCAAGTGGATTTTTTGGATTTAGAACCTTGTTTTTTCTTAGAGATTCTTCGGTTAGTGCCCTTACCCTATTTATGATAGATCGGTTAACAGGGTTTGGATTTTAATACTAGTGGGTTCCTTTTGGAATGTTTCATGGTAGTGAATCCTTGTTGATGCTTTCGGGGGATTTTATGTGTTTACCTTGAATGCTGGTTTACTTTGAGGAACTTATTTTGGTATGTATTGAGGATTTTGGATTTATTCTCTTGTGGGTGGTAATAGATTTTGGATCAGTGTGTGGACCTTCTGTCTTGTGTGGATGCCTTTTTTATGGGT
Source organism: Viscum album (assembly GCA_963277665.1). Classification (NCBI taxonomy): domain Eukaryota; kingdom Viridiplantae; phylum Streptophyta; class Magnoliopsida; order Santalales; family Viscaceae; genus Viscum; species Viscum album. The sequence continues at coordinate 1,392,013,793 of OY728121.1, forward strand.
TCGGGTGCATTCTTCATTGATTTAGTTACCTTATTTTGGGTATTCTGGTGTTTTTTCATGATATTACAATTTAAGGATAGTTTCTTATTGAGGTGGTCATGAGTGAAATTTAGGTTGATTATTAGTTAATTAGAATGGATTTTTTCCTTGGGAAGTTGAGCACTCAGTAGTGATATCTTTGTGGGGTTTATCATAGGATAGTTTCATGATGTTGAGGTCTTAGTTTACCCATAGATTATAGTGACCAGGGTCAAGAGCACATGTAATTTCTTATTATGGAATACTTATGAGTTGTCACTCATGGATGTGATGCATGTTAAGTTTTGTGGTAGCTTGAGACTTATGGGTGTTGCGTCCTTTTTGGTTGAGTTTCTCATGGATTGGGTTCACCTTGGGTACTAGAACAGGTACTTTAGTGACTGTTTTTACTTTATGGATTTGAGTGATCTCTGAGGACGTTATTAGATATGAGTTTTCATAGTGCATGTTTTCTTTTGAGGTACTTTATCTTTTTTTGTTAAACCATTTAAAGAATTTAAAAATCATGGGGTGACTGATGTTCATTATATATCTCTATTTGATATTGTATCAATAATTGCGGTTGATTTTTTATTAGATACATGTCATGGTTTTGTGTACTTATGTTTAGGTTTAGATTAATCATCAATGTTCAAGAGTTTCCTTCCTTTGATTCTCTCTAATTTTTTTGTTATCCAAATCACCTTGTTCCATGAATTGTGGGTTGTGACTTTTTATGATTACTTTCATACTAACTAAGGACTTTATAGGGGGGAAAGTAGAATGGTGGAGAGATTATGACACCCCATTTTATTTTATAATTTATTATAATGATAGGGGTAATTCTAATTTTTTTTTTAAATGGTTGTATGTTTTTTTCTAGAATTGTTTATTTTGCACACGGTTTAGGAGTAAGAATGTGGGTATCCTTATATTGGGATGTTTCCAGTTATTTTTTAACATGTATGGTTTTACCTACACAGTTGGTGCATAGTTTGGTGATTCATAGTATTAATCATGTGGCTCTTCCTTTCCTTGAGTTATTTGGTGAATGAATTGTCAATGGATAGGAAAACCATTTGAAAAACATGAAATATGGATTTTTAATGGGGAAGTTTCATTTAAAATGATTGGAGAATATGTAAATTAACCATTCAAGATTCCTAGATCAGACTGTGTGAAAGAATTTTGTTTAGGAAGTTCCAACTGCATGAAAGTTTCACAGTTTACTAAACTATGTAGACTAACCATGCGAGTTTCTTAGATTCACTTAAAATTGAATTTCCAGTTTTAACCTCTTGATTTTATGATACCCAAGGGATTATTTTCTTTCTCCTCTAATTCATAAAAGGTGGGTTCACCCCATGCAAGGTTCCTCCCTCCCATACCTTGAAATTCAATGTATTCCAAACCTCCTTCCATTGAGTTTTGTTTCTCTATGTTTTATACTTCATTCTGCTCATACACCATTTTCCTTTGATTTTTCTATCTCCTATGAACCCTAGAGATATTTAGTATTTGATTAGGGGTTTGATATGTGTTATTTAAGGGAGTTTCTTTTAGGGTCTAAGGATGATCATTCGATGATTGTTGGAGTTTTTTTCATCATAGGTGACGACTTTCGTCTTGGTTTTTATTGAACCGAGGTAAGGGTTTTGCGATTTTTCTTAAATTTACATGTTAGCGAGTGATTGATGGTTTAAAATTCCATATTTGATAAATTTAATCCATGTGTAATGAGTTGATTTGTTTTTGAAAAAATTTCAATGTGGTTTTCAACTTAGAACAACTATTTTACTTGTAATTTCAAGTGGTTCTCAAAATGCCAAGTGTCGTTAAATAGTTTGAAGGTATATTTTAAATAAAATGTGGATATTTAGTTATTTGACCTTGTTTGGGTCATGAAATGAAATGGGAATTGTTATTTCTAAACTTTTGGAGATTATTATTGGGAATTCAAGAGGTGCTTAAAATTTTTAAATGTTTAAAATCATTGATAATTTTTTAAAATAGATTATGAGTTATTTTAAAATACATTCAACCAATTTGGATCATGACTTGAATTCTATATGGGTATTTTAAGCTCATTTTGGATTTTAATGTAAAAAAAATTGATTCATGATATGGTTATTGAAAATGGTTTTTAATGAGTTAATTTGGAATATGCTTTCTAAATGAATTTCAAGATATTAGATTTTAAATAATGGTTTAGTATGGTAATTCAACCCATTGAGAAGCAACTTGGAATTCCAAGTATTTTTTTAAAGGCATGTATGTCACTTTGGATGTTTTATAAATGGTGTATGTGTGAGTGTAATACCATATTCATCCCCTTGGTACATTATAAACCTATGGGGGTTATTTATTATTTATTGATGTGAATTGTATCATCGTGGGAATATTGCATCCTTCTTGTGCTATAAATCAATTTTAAAGGGGTTGTTTATTGTGAGGATGTGGGGGAGAGGTGTGATTTATTTATTTGATATAATTATGTGTGTGATTTCTGAACTATATTTGATTTTTATCATAGGATTCCTAGGGGTACTAAGTAGTGGTCTAAATAAGCAGAAACCCTAGTATTGATAGTGTGTTGACTAGGAAGTATCGCCCAACTACTCTGAGAAGGTTTGACCAAAAGGGATGGTAAATATTTTGAGAGAGAAACTTATTTGTTCCTATGTAAAGAAGGAGATTTCAGGATGTTTATTTTTAGTTAGTCTGATGGGACTATTGTGGATGAGATAAATTAATTAGTTCCTACCTAGGGATCATCTTTCCAGTTTAGACCATTGTACTTGATTCCTGGGAGGTTTCCCATAACGCTTTGATATATTTTATAGGATTATTTAAATGATTTTGGTGATTATGTATTATCTAAATCCCTTATTTTTGATTGTTATGGAACCTATATTTCTATTTGGATTCTTTGGATTGTTTGTTTTATTATAGGTACCATTTTTTACTCTTGTGTGAGTAGTGATTTTATTTACTTTCAAATTGTATTGTGAAAAATAATTTGGGAATTCGATATGGAAAGAAAAGTGTTGTGATTTTGAAATGGGTATTTGGGAAAAAAATTAAATGAGGACCAAAATAATTTTTTGTTTGTTAATTGGTTTTATCTAAGGGACCTCTTTTTTTGTTTTTAACGATTTTTTCAAAATATTTTTGAATCGGACCTTATTTCTTTTAGAATAAGCTGAAATGTTTATAAAAAAGGGTTGAGGCCAAGGAAAAGTAGTTTTTAAGTAATTGTTTTCATTTAATTTAAATTGCCGTATTTTTATTTTTTTGAAGTATGTGTTTATGATTTAGATATTTTATATATGTGGATTGAAAGCATGTTTTAAATTATATTTTCAAACCAGTATAAAATGGAATTTCATTTGTAATAATTTCACAATATTTTTGGTACTTACATACTAGGATCGGTTTCGCTCACACCATGCATATACCACTTGGTATATGCAGAACTTATGGTTTCATTAAAAGTGTCTCATATTTGGTCTCCCTTGAGTTGGGATATTGGTTGTGATGGATTTTTGGAACGTGATATGGATTGTGACCATGGGTCACATATAAATTTTAGGTAGGGGTTTTATTCTATTTTTCCTTTTGGGTTATATGATAACCCTTGCCTTTATTTCACATTAAATAATGATTTTTTACATAAAAACACTTAGTACATCCCATAAGATCGATAATCCTAGTTTATTTGGTAATTAGAAACATATCACATCAACTTGATACATGGACACAATAACATTATTGAAAAATTCCTTAATATTCTTCTAAAATTCCATAGCTTTTAAAACTACATGGGATAACCTGGGGATATACATAAGAAATGGGTGACCTATAAAGCCCAATAAGGGTATAATAAAAGTATAAAATGATAAAATTAACACATTTTAGTCAATGTAAATATCAACGATACATGAAAAATTTGAGAATCGTAATCTTGAACAATGAGGCATGATGTATCATGATAACATAAAGAGAACATGGGAATGTGGAAAAAAAATTAAACATGACATCATAAATAGAAGTGAAGGTTAACCACTAATATCTCATTACATTATGTGCTTAGGATAAACTCTCATGAACCATACATGAAATATTAAGAGACTAAAACGTTACCTATTTCATTGGAGTGCTATATTGGTGAACCCATCATAATCATATCATGTACATGCATAAGTGTTCCACAGAGATCATATAACATAAGAACATATTTCATCACATTTAATCCCAAGATTAAGGATTATAGGTTGCATACATGGAATTACAAAATTAATAACTTTTATAGGTATAACTATGTGAAAACCCTTGAGTGGAAAAGGTTCTGGGTATACACTTCATAATATTTGGCAGGTAAAATCACAGGAAAATTTTAACAGCATAACAGAGGCATATAAAGGTTTATAGGAGGGATTAGTGAGAGTGAAAGGAGTATATCTTAACATTTTAATAATAAGTGAAGTAATATGGATATATAGGAACATAAAACAAGATGAAAAATTGGTAATTAAAAGTAATAAGACAAAAAAGGGTGTTTGAATAAAAGTTTGGTATGAAAAATCACAGTGAAATTTCGGCAGCATAACGGTCATTTTTAAAGAGTTATAAAAAGGTTTAATGAGATAGAAATGGGTATCTCATAATTTATAAATACAAATTAAATTATGAGTTATGTGTAAAATAATATCCCAAAATTAGGAATTGGAAATCAAATACATAAAATAAAGAAGGTACTTGAATGGAAAAGAAGAGAGAGAGGTCCCTTACCTTGAAGATTTGCTTCCTAAATTGTGGAGTGTGAAACCATAGGACCTTGGATACACCTTGGGAACAAATTGTATGATCTATATAGAGGATAAAATGGAATAAATTTGGGGATTATTATTTTTAGTAGATATTAATGGCTAATGGGAGGTATTTATACTTGAGGAGGGGTAGATTTTAAAGGATTAAATATTGGTTATTTTACAAGATAAGCCAAACAATTGAGAGGTAAATCAATTAAAACGGTTTTTATGGACTAATTAAGAGTGAAAGAGTTTTTTTGGATGTTAAATTACATACAAAATCGAACCAAACCTTCTAGAAAACCTAATAAATGTGAAGAATCCAATAAATGAATTTTATTTCAAAAATCAAATTTTATTTTTTTTAAATTATAAACATAAAAATTAAAATTGATATTTATATATTAATTTATATATATATATATATAATTAAATTTTTATTGATAAAAAATTTTCATAAAATTTTTAATCATGATGACATAATAATGATTTCATAAAATCTCAATGCTCATAAAACGATAATTTTCACTTTTTTCCAAAAAATCAACTTTGTCAGAAAATCCCCAAAAAAATCATTGTGAACTAATTTTGTAGTGATATGTAAAAAAAATAAAATTTATATCATAAAATAATCCTATAGGTGTGATAATTTTAACTTTTAAATAAATCATTATTTTATTGAAAATTATCAAATTAATAGAAAAATCAACATTCTGGCCATTAAAAAATTTTCTTTGTGCTTCATTAAAATATATTATAAATCTAAAATAATTTTATAAGATTATTTTAGGAAATTATTTTTTATTTTAAACTTACATATAAATCATATTTGAATATAATATGTTTTTAGTCTCTAAAAATAATAAAATTATTCTTATTAAATAATCCTAATGATCATTTAAATGTTTCGACATAACCAATAACAATAATGAATAATTGTTTTATTGACTAAAGTTCATAATGCTGATCAACTATATTAGTTAGAAAACATAAATTATTATGATCATATTTCCCTATAAATACACTATCATTCTTTCTCTTCATCATTCACTTCAATTCAAATCAAGGTTTAATATTGTTTTCAAAATGAATATTATATTACTAATGCTCTTTTTATTTGTTATAGCATTGTGGGTGGGATGATTCTTGGATATCGAAGAAACCCAAAGTTTTATATTTTTAGTGATTTATTATATTTTATTATTCCCATTATAATATTTGGATTAATAATAGAAATTATGGTAGACTGAATGTGACATTATTAAACAATGAAATAATGTGATGTTGCTTTCTAGTATGTATTTTCTATTCCTTTAATGTTACTAGTTTTAAAAGATCATATTAACACAATATGTTCAAATTTATTATATAATTTAATAGTATTATAATTTTATTCTATTTTAAAACATAAAAAAATGTTATTGAGAGGCATGGGATAATTTTTTAAAAAGAAGAACATTTTTTGGTGTTGTTACATTCTTCCCCCCTTCAGAAATTTTTCAATTGAAATATTAATTTCTTACACTAAAAAGATGAGGGTATTTTTTTATCACCTTCTAAAGTTCCCATGTCACTTCCTCAAACTTTTGGTTCCTCTATAGTAGTTTGTCTAGGTGCATTGTCTTATTTCATAGAATTTTGTCTATGTGATCCAAGATCTTCACTAGCTTCACCTCATATGAAAAATAATTTTCCAATGGTACCACCTATTAATCTAGTACATATAAGGGATCATTTATTTACATCCTTTAGAGGTATACATGGAATATATCATGTACATGGGGCATGGATTTTTTTAGTTCCAGTCAATAATCCACAACTCTAATGTCATTAAGAACATCAAAGGGGCCAATATACCTATGACTTGGTATACTCTTCTTCCCAAATACCATGAATTTATTCCATGGATATTTGTAGTGGAATAACTTATCTCAAACCTAAAAATATAGGTCTCATCGATGACTGTAAAAATAACTCTTTTTTCAACTCTGATAATCCTTGATGTGCTGTTGAATGGTCTTTACCTTTTTCACCAATTACTTGACCATTTCAGGACCCAGTAGTTTGAGTTAACCCACTTAATCCCAACAATAAGGTATTCTTTATATATTCCCATATAGGTCTTCATAGGGAGCCATTTGGATGCTTTAGGGGAAACTATTATTGTTTGGGAACTCGACAAGAGGAAGATATAGATCTCATCCTACTTTCAATTATATTGTGAATGCTCTCAACATATCATCAATTGTCTGGATCGTTTGATCAGATTGGCCATCAGTTTGTGGATGATAAGTCATAATGAAGTTAAAAAAAATTATTTAGAGAATGTTAGAGACTCTTATAGAACATGGAAGTAAATATTGGATCTTGATCAGATAGAATCGATAGTGGTGGTCCATATAGCATCACCACTTATCTAATGTATATCCTTGCAATTTTATTGAGTGAGAAGTCTTCTCAAATTGAAATGAAGTGACTAGTATTTTTTAGATGATCCACCACAACCCATATAGAATTACTTCCTCTTAATTTATTCATAAGACTAGTGAAAAATTCCATGATTATTTTTTCCCATTTCTATTTAGGCATGGGTAATGGATTAATCATCCCCTTGGACTTATTCATTTCAACCATCACTTTCTAACATAAACGGCACTTTGATGTATATTTTGTGATCTACTTCTTCATATTTTCCCACCAATTGTGTTCTCAGGGATATCAATACATCTTCATGCTCCTTGGGTGGATTGAGAGGGTATATCTACATGAATCGTCTAATAGATCCTTATTAAACACGTAATTTGATGGTACACATAGTTGTAACCCAAATATAAAAAATCCTTCTCCAATAATTTTGAACTCAGAGGAATTCCCTTTTCTTATAGCTTACACCTTCTTATGAATTTTCACATCATCTCTTTGAGTATCCATTATCTTCTCCAGAATGTATGGTTGATAAATAATTTGTATAATGGTTGATGATGTTCATTCCTTTATGATTCTCATGTCCATCCTCTTCAAGCCTAAGAAGATTGGATCCTTCTCAATTCTCATCAATGATAAAATTGTTAGATCATTTCTACTTAGAGTGTCTTCCACTTTATTTTATTTTATAGGATGGTAGTATATTGAGAAGTCATAGTCCTTGATTATCTATAATGATCATTGTTAGGGAATATTCATCTCTATATATGTGAATATATACTTGTGGCTCTTATGATCTGTATATATTTCATATTTCTCCCTATAGATATAATGCTACCAGATTTCATTATGAAAATTATTACAGCCAATTCTAGTGTGTTGGGTAGTTTTTTTCATGATTTTTCAATTTCCTTGAGTCATAGGATATAAATTTTTCATTCTTCAATAGTACACAGCCTAATCCATTCTTCAAAGCATCATAGTATACCACAAAAAGCTAACTAATTGTGGGTAGTATAAGTACATGTGTAGTGATAATCCTCTTTTTCAACTCTTTGAATATCTCTTCACATTCATCATTACAAAAAACTTTAATCCATTATAAGTTATCTTGGTTAGAGGGATTTAAAATAGTTATAAATTTCTCACAAATCATCGATAATACCTATCCATTCCAAGGAAACTACTGATATATGTCACAGATGTTGGAATCACCCATCCATCAACTGCTTCTATCTTCAAAGGGTCTATATATAACCCATTTCTTATGATAACATTCCCCAAGAATGAGACTTCCTTCAACCATAATTCACATTTGTTGTGATTTTCACAAATCTTCTCCTTTCATAAGGTTTTTAGAAAAGTGCTTAGATTATCCTCATGATCATCCATTAATTTGGAGTATATTAGAATATCATCTATAAATAATAATTATAAATTTGAGGTGATCTCTAAAGACTCTATTCATCATGTCTATAAAGATTTTCAAAGCAATTGTGAGTCTGAATGGCATTACTATGAACTCATATTGCTTGTACCTTGTACGAAAAGCGATCTTGGAGATATACTCCTTCTTCACCATTACTTGGTAAAACCCCAACCAAATATCCAATTTGGATAAGTATTGTTCTACACATAGCTAACAGAAAAATTCAAAAATCCATAAAATATGATACTTATTCCTTATCATGATCTTACTGAGCTTAAGAAATCAATACAAAGGCACATTGACCCGTCCTTATTCTCAGTAAAGATAACCAATGCACCCCATGGTGAGGCATTGGACAATAGGATAATGTTTGAGTGGATAATTCCTCTATTACATTATATTAGTGGGTTTATACCTTTGGAAATCGCTAGCTAAGTTCCCTTCCTTCCTGCACCAAAAGCATTTCCTCATCCCCCATAGTCAATTTCTAGGGTGCTTCTTCTAACACTTTTTATAATTGAAATGTTGGAATGTCTCTCCACTATTATATTTCTCCATATTACTGCTATAATTAAAACTTTCCTTATTCTTGTTTTCCCCATGAGACCCTTGAGATTAACTGATATCCATTTCAACCTTGAGGACACAACAAAAAATTTCCTCATAGTTATCAATGTGTTGAATCTCTAGGGATTTTTCTAGACTTAGTTTTATCCCACCAAAGAAGCAGTCAACATTACATTCAAGGGTAATGAAAATGTTTTAGGAATATCATGAAGGTATTTTAAAGTTTTCCCCACTCACCCTAATGGATTCATCATTCTTTTTTCTTGAGGTAAAAAAGATACATTTCCATTTTAAGTTAGAGAGTGTGAGAAAAATATTTTTTAAAAAACATTTTCTGTAATTATTTTCTCCTGTCATTTTGATCTCTTCTTAATGATTCATATTTTTTATAAATTTCTACTAGTGATCAGATCCTCCTGTCATATAATAAACAACTAGTACAACCTTATCTTACCTAGAGTAGTATAGGATAGATAATATCTTCTAAATGGAGTTGATCCATTGTTCTGTGATTAATGGATTAGATGATCCACTAAAAATCATAGGCCTTTTTCTCATAATGGCATCAATTGTAGATTTTTATTTATTAGGGGGATTTGGGAATTCCTCCTTATTCATTTTTTGTTTTAAAACATGATTCAGTTGATAAAGTATCATCACGAAGTTTGTGATTCCTTCTCCCATTAGGTTGGACATTTTGTTTGAGCAGTCATCACTTTGGACCTCACATTGGTTGTTATTCTGATTTCTACTATTTCTATCCATTTACTATAATGAAGGAAAAATTAGGGATTCTTACATTTAAACTATTGAAAAAATCAAATTGGAAACCATTAAAATTTAAATGAACAACTCATAAATGTCATATTTTCCTTAACTTATGAATTTATAGGCTTCAACCTAAGTTATCCATGATCTATTTCCAAATATAAACTCTTATGGGAATTTTTGTTCCATTAATAATGGTTTATAATGAGATTGTGTATTTACCAAAGAATGTACCTCGAGAGTGTGAAACTTGGTGTGCAGTAAGGCCCATTATCGTGCACCAGTTCCCTATCAAGTCTAGCTCATTACGGTATTTTCTGGTGTTACCCCTAGGTACATCTTTTGGAGATCCACATTCATTTGTAGTGTCTAGACAAGGATATATTTACTTGGAAACCACTTAATCTATGATATAAAAAAATTATGATGTATTTTTATGTTTAGTATTATCCCTAAATCTTTCTCTAATGTTTTCTAATCCAAATTCCAAAAATAACTAGACATTCCTTTGATACCAAATATGAAAACCCTTGTCTTTATTACACATTAATTCATAATTTATTATATAAAAACTCACTTAGTAAAACCTAGAATATTGAGAATACTAGTTTCTTTTTATAATTAGGCACATAATATATCAACTTGATACATGGATACAACAATATTATTGAAAAATTCCTTAACTAGATTTTAAAATTCCATAGCTTTTAAAACAGTACAGGATAACCTGGGTAAAAACATAAGAAATGGATGAGATATAAATCCCAATAATGGGATTAAAAAAACACAACATGATAAAATTAATACATGTTAGTCAATAGACATATCAATGATACATGAAAAATGTGAGAATCCAAATCTTGAACAATGAGTCGTGATTTGGCAAGATAACATAAAGGAAAAATGGGAATGTGGAAACATCATTAAATATGACATCATAAGCATAAGTCAAGGTTAAAAACCAAGATCTCATAACATACTTTTATTAGGATAACCTCCCAAACATGATATATGGAATCTCATGGGATTAAAACATTACCTGATGCATTGAGTCGCTATCATGGCACACCCATCATAATCATATCATTTACATCCATAAGTGTGCCCCATAGATCATTTGAAATAAGAAAATATTTCATCATATTTAATCCCATTATTATGTATTTTTTGTTACACACATATAATTCCCCAATAAATGAATTATAGTTACAACTAGGTGAATACCCTTGAGTGGAAAAGGGTACGGGTGTAACACCCTGAGATTTTAAAATAATAAAATTATGTTTGATAACGTAAACGATGTGAAAATTTGAAGTTATATGAGAATATAACTCCCCAATAATTTATTATATATTTTTATATTTAAATAAAGTTAATATCTTTGATAGTTTATGGTACATGAAACCTCAAAAAATTTAATATCAATAGTATATTCTACACACAACACCAAGCTTAAATGACCCAAGATATATATATTGTTATAACCTAGCTATTAAATTAGTAGGTATGAATAGTATTAAGTAATTTATAATATATATATATCTATATCTCATAATAAATATAAATTATTAATAAATTTTTAGTAAAAAATTTGTAAATTTTTAGTAAAGTAAATTTATTCTTCAAAAATATGTTTTTTCAAAAATGATTTTTATTGATTTTCATGAAAAAAAATATTATAATTAATTTTTCAAAAATATATAAAATGTATTTTTTAACTTAATTTTTTAAATAATAATATCAAAATTTATATCTAGTAAAAAAAATTATTTTTTAAAAAATATCGAATCCTAATGAATGGTGAAAAATTACCTATTTTTGTAAAAATTTCATTTCTTTTCAATACATTAAGTAATTTAAAAGTAGAATTATGTTTTGAATATGATTTCAAGTAACATAATTATTATTTAGTTATATTTAACCCACTTAATTTCATTTAAATCATTATTATATTTTATTTTAGTAACTATTTTTTGGGTTTAAAAAGGGGTTTTTTCTTAAGACTGATTTAAAGTGCATAATGTTTCTCCTTTAAGTTAATTAAAATAATAAGTAATTAGGAAAATTTTAAATTAAATTTATATGTTATATATCATTAAATTTTAATTGATATTCATTCAATAATTATTATTATACATAGTGTTCATAAAAAATCATCTTGTTCTATAATAAAATACATTTCTCAAAAAACCCACTTTTTAATCTCGTCTGTGAGTTTTTTTAAAAATGTAATTTTTTCCACTTTTATAAAAAAAATTCAAAAAATTAATTTTATTTTTTAAATAATATTTTAAAAATTATATTAGAGTGTAGTGTTGAGGATTTTATGAAAAGGTTATTTTTTATGAATAGTGAAAAATAGTGAATTTTAATAGAAAACTGTCTTTTCATTTAAATTATTTATAAATTTAAATTATATTTAAAATTTATTTTAAAGTAAAATTATTTAAATTTTTTATCTATTAATAAAATTTAGGTCATTTTAATAAATTTCATATTTAAATTAGATATAAAAACTTTGTAAACATTTGAACGTTTTCTCTTTGAAAAACCGCTTTCTCATCGCATTTGCAAGACTAATTTTAAATTAAACTTTGAAACTTATGTGAATAGAATTTAGAAAAAGGGAGTATATATTTTTAATAATAAAAATTTATATAATATAATAAGTTCAACTTGATTTTTTACCAAGATGAATAGTGAAAATAGTAAAAATTAATTATCATGGTTAAGGTAAAAATGGGTTTACCTAGGGTTAAACCAAAAAGATATGGATAAAAATGACCTAAAAACTTGTTTTTATGGACATATGTAGACCTTATAACTTATATTATCTATAATGGTCAATTATTGGATCCATTTTACATGAAAAAATGTGGGTAGAATTCATTCTTTTCAAAAATTACAAGTGTGCCACTCAACTCACTTATAAAAGGTCACCTACACACCTCTTATATTCAAACCTTAAAAATCCATTTTTTCAGCCAATAACTTCCACAATAACTTATATAATTCCCTAATATAATCATAGAATCCTTATTTTGGGAATAAATACATTCAAGGAAAGCCCTTATTTCAAACCAAAGAGGTTACCCGAAGAAGAGGTAACGTTCTTCAACAAGCATTTTTATTTTTTTTATTTTTCCACATCCATAAATACTTCTTAAATCATGATAATATAATAAAATAATTAAATTTAATATATTTATATGTTATTATTTTAATTTAATAACCTAAATAATTCTCTTATTTTGTCAAATGGGTTATAAAATCATCATTTGTGTGTACGGAGGACTACCGCATCAAAAGCGATGTCATTCATTTTTTCCATTACCACCTCTCATGGTTGGGTATTATGATTTATATAAAGTGTATATATGATATTTATAACATAATTATATCATTTTGGTAACTATATAATATATACCTTTTTTACTTTCCATTCTGTAGGGGATACGGTAACGTTGCTCGTGTGTATGGAGGACTACCGCTTCGCAAAGCGATGTGATTCGTTTTTCACTAATGCTTTAAATGGAAGGCAATAAGGATAAAGTTAATGAATATGTGTGATATGCATGAAAAACTATGATATTAATGAAATATTTATCATTATTAAAATATAATATATCATTTTCTTTCTTACCAATTCACTCACAGAAAGATGATAACGGCGTTCGTGTACATGTGGACTACCGCCTTCACAAAGTGATGTGACGCTCTCTTTTATCACAAAACCACATGGATTATATATATAATTATATTTAAATAAAAAATATTTTATTTATTATATTATTATCATTATTGAAATATAAAATATTACTTACCTTTTTTCCATAATGATCGTTGAAAAATGGAAATGTTACTCATGCGTATCTACGGCCTATCGTATCAATGATCATAACATAATTCATTTTTCAAAAACATTTTAATAATTGGCCCTAAAATGTATAATTTATTTATAAATATAATAATTATTATATATATAATATAATTTTATTATATTCAAAAGAATCAAAACCTTCATAATAAAGCACAAATGAGAAAACAAGGCAATTAACACTTGAAACAATGAAAATAATGAATGATTATTAACGAATGGGTGATAAGATGTTATAAAAGGATCTTATATGATATTATAAATATTAATATGGTTTTATAATAAGTTAATAACATGTTTAAAACTTCTATCAATGTGGTTAAATTACATTCAACTAAAAGGAAGCATGAGGTAAGGGATTTATTAACTCAATTTCCATTCATTGGGTAAAACTTATACTTCACTGATTATGTCATAATATGATTATGTATTTAATTAAATTTTATTATTTTATATTATATTTAAACTTATTTTATGTTTATTTAAATTTTATATACATAATAAATTCATTTATTAATCCCCACTTTAATGATATGATCTTTTAAAGGATTTTGTCCCAATTTTTTTTCTTTGAGATTTATGTCATGTTATGCACCTATATTCTTTTATGAGGTGTATATAAATCCCCATTGAAATATCATATAATGAATTTATTTATTCACATGATTTTTTAAGTTTAATTTAATTTTATCCTTTCATGGGTATTATGATTCAAAGTTTCCAAAGTGGTAATAGTTTAATGATTTGATCTCATCGATTATCAAGATTATTTATAATAGTCTCCAAGGTTAAAATATTATGATATACATCCCAAGTTTACTCATTATTTTTCTTCTCCTCTAGTTATTCATGATATTTTCAATTAATATTACCATTTTTTCACTCTTTGGTTCTTCAAATAATTGAGGAAACATTTTTTAGAAAACTCTTCTTTATTTATCTCTTCGATTGAAACCCCTTTTTCTACCAAAACATTATTTTATAAAAATATTTTAAAGAATTTTTTTAGAATTATTAAAAAAAATTATTAAAAAAATTACCCATGTGTGAATTTTTACAAAATTTGTTAAAAGTAATATTCATTTCATTTTCCAAACAATGTATGTTTGGATTTTACCAAAAATGTAAAAGGTATCTTTGTTTTGAAATGTACAACATGAAAATAATTTTCCACGGTCATGGCCATTATTTTCTATGAAAAATAATTTATAAATTTTCAAGTTTATTTTCAAAGAAAATAATTTTTAAAATGTTTATGAAAATCAAAATGAAAATGATATTTTCCTAAATAAATTTTTTAAATGATTTTTAAATATTATTTATATGTTTCCAAGAATGTTTTCAAAGAAAAGGATTTTTCCAAAAAAAAATAATTTTTAATTTTTAAAAAGTGATTTTTTCAAAATGAAAAGGTTATTTTCTTCCAAATTTCTTTATTTATATTTTAATTGTATCCTCATTCATCAATGTTAACAAACATTGTTGTTACTTATTATCCAACATAGATATTTTGTAATGATACCATCCTCATTCTTCTTTGAGTGGATTAATATTATTTCAAAGAGATTGTTATGGAACTCATTTCTTTTCCATGATTTAACCATGTTTCAAAGAGACTACTATGGAACCCATTTCTTTTCCATGGGTTAACCATGTTTCAAAGAGATTATTATGGAACCTATTTCTTTTTCACAGGTTAACCATGTTTTAAATATATTTTAATAGAACCCGTCTCTTTTCCATGGGTTAACCATGTTCAAAAAGAATTTCATGAAACCCATTTATTTTAAATGGGTTAATCATGTCTCAATGAGATTTACATGAAACTCGTTTCTTTTCCATGGTTTAATCAAGTTATAAACGGAATAATGGTTTTTTCTAGAAATTTTATAATGAAATATGTATGTACTTTATTCATGTTATAGTTCATGGAAATTTTATATGATGGGTGTGACTATATAGCACTGGGTGAACCCATTATAGATTTTATGATGGGTCTATCCATATAATGAAAGATTATCCTGTTAGAACTTATATGATGGCTATGACTATCTAGTGTTAGCTGATACCGATACAACTTAAAAAATGGTTGCTCTCAGATAGTGATCCAATGCATTAGGTAATGATTTTGGTCTCCAAAAAATTATATTATATATAAATCATATGGTTATTTCATTTTTAAGGGTTTTGTAAGGGTTATGTAAGTGTTATAAAAAGATGATGTTCCAAGATACCAATATGTTTTATCTATACTTTCTATGGGTTTATATTATTTCCTTTGATCAAAATTAATATCACATGGATCATGATTATTGATTATGATGAATATTTATTATGTTAAAGCCTTATTCCATGTTTCATGATTGATGATTCAAGTGTTTATGGGTACATGTTATTTTATGATTTTCTCATGCACTCTGATTACGTTTTCATACCCCTGTGCACTTCTTTTGTTCATTGATTGAATTCAATTGTTAATTATTATGTTTACTCTTACTGATCATTTGAGTTCACCCTTATTATGTTTCATTTTCCATATTTTATCAAGAAATTATGTTGAACAAATTATTTCTATAATGGATTTCATATGGTTAATGATGATAAATTAATGTGAAATAATAAAATCCGGGTTAAGTGGGAGAAATTATCATTTAATGACATGGAAATTTCTTATGTAGGATTTTGTATTAACTCTCTAAAAATCTAAACCTAAAATATCCTTGATAATATAAGTGATCTATTTTTTCCTTTTTGAACTTGTAAGGTTTGGATGGGAAATAAAGGGGTCACAATTATTGGTATCAATGCCGAAAATGTAAATTTTATGATTTCAGTACCGGATCTAGGAGTGAGGGTTCTAGGTTGTTATATTTGGTATTATATGAAAGGATTGGATAAATTTTTAGATTGGGATGTTATCATGTGATTTTTTCTTAAGATATATGGATACCATCATAGGTATATAAGATTAAGAATGATTATATGTTCAAATTCTTAGACACCACCTTCTGAGGTTTAAAGTGATGAGATCTTAAAGTGATTAATGATACTTTTAGATATATTGTATTATGTTGAATTATATTTAAATATTTAGTTTAATATTTATTATGAATTTACATTTTGTGGAAATAATTTTTAAAGAATTTATAATCGTTTGGGTTTTTATGATCTTGGATATTGAGGTAATTATGGGAATAAAATTTTTATCGTATAAATAACCATGGGATTGAAAAGTTATTGGGTGACCAAGTGATTAATTTTATTTAAAAAAAAGGATTTTTGCATTCTAGGATTGGAAGATAAAAGCTATGAGATAAATTTTTTTGTTAAAACACTCTTTAAAGTTGAGGATTTTTAGGAATGATTTAGTTTGAACATTGAGTATTACTGTTGAATTTTAGAGATTAATGTATTATTTCATCATAGTAAGGTTTAGACATTTTTGGAATCATATTACTATGTTATATACATTTTGGTTTTGTTTAATCTCAAAAGATTGTTAGAATATATTGTTATCACTTTTATGGTTATATAATCCTTTAAAATTTTATTGTTAATGCTTCAGGCATGAAAAAATCATCTTGAATACTCATCGCTTTGAGAAAAAGATGAGATCCTAGTGTAAATTGGTTAAAGGATGAAATTATACTTTTCAAGTATGTATATTTCACTACGTTTTTAGTCTATATAGTGAAATAATTTATCAAATTTAGGAAAATTATATTGAAACACAAATGTTATATTACTATATTCATATCCAATGAATAAGATAGCCCTTCAAATCATTATATATTTATGGTTTTGAGGCCATTAACTTTACATTAATCATTCACTTGTTTGTGATCAATGAACTCAATTAATCTTTATAATTATTTACACTTTTCTTCCATGTACAAATCCTCTCTTAAAACTTATTTTCTTCTATTTGGAAACCTATTATGAGTTATTCCTAATAACCCTTGTACTTCCCTTTATCTTTTATCAAGAAGATGTTTTATTAAAAAAATTACAATTTGGGTTTAAAAAAAATATTTTCTAATTTCCATCCATTTATTGCCAAATAAATTTCAAATTTTTAGGATTAATTTTATTAAATGGGGGGAGGATGTAACACCCTAAGATTTTAAAAGAAGAAAATTATGTTTGATAGCGTAAAAGACATGAACAAATGAGCTTATATGAGAATATAACTCCCAAATACTTTATAATATATATTTATTTTTAAATAATTTAATCTCTTCAATAGATTTTGGTACATGAAATCTTGATATTTTTATGTTTGATAGAATATTCAACACGCAACACCAAGTATAAACGACCCACGATATATATAACCATTATAACCTAGCCTCTAAATTGGTGGGTATGAATAGTATTATCTAATTTATGATATATATATATATATATTTCATATTTGATATAAATTATTGATAAATTATTAGTAAATAATCAATCAACTTTTAGTAAAGTAATTTTATTCTTCAATAAAATGTTTTATTCAAAAATGATTTTTATTGGTATTCATGAAAAAATATCATAATTAATTTTTAGAACATTTATAAAATTTATTTACTAAAATAATTTATTAAATAATAATATCAATATTTATTTTGGGATAAATTTTTGGATTTTTTAGAAAATATTGATTTTCAGTGAATAGTGAAAAAATACTGATTTTTGTACAAATGTCATTTATTTTTAACAAATTAAGTAATATTAAAGTAACATTATGTTTTAAATATGATTTCAAGTAAAATAAGTATTATTTAGTTTTATTTAATCCACTTAATTACATTTTAACCATAATTATACTATATTTTAGTATAAGTTTGTTTTTGGGTGTAAAAAGCGGTTTCTTCTGAAAACTGTTTTAAAGTGCACAATGTTTCTTCATTTTAATTAATTAAAATAATAACTAATAATTATTTTTTAAAATTAAATGTATATATTATATATAAATAAATTTTAATTGAGATTCATATAATGATTATTATTATATACAAAGTTAATATAAAATCATCTTGTTCTTGAAAAAAATACACTTCTCAAAAACCCATTTTTCATTGCGTCTATGAGTTTTTTAAATTTAATTTTTGAAAATTTTTGAAAATTTATTTTAATAAATAAATTTAATTTTCTATATCATAATTTAAAAATTATATTATGATTAATTTTTTTGAATTTTCTAAAAATATTAATTTTTTCTATGAATAGTAAAAAATACTGAATTTTAACTAAAAACTGCTTTTTCATTTAAATAATTTATAAAGTTAAATGGTTTTTAAAGTAAAATTAGTTAAAATATATATCTATTAATACAATTTAGTTCATTTTATTCAATTTAATATTGAAATTTGATATTCAAACTTTGTAAACATTTGAACATTTTCTCTTTAAAACTCGTTTTCTCATCGTGTCTATGGGAATAATTTTAAATTAAATTTTGTCAATTATATGAATTTAGTTTTGTAAAATTGATTCCATATTTTTAATTATAATATTTTATATTATATAATAAGTTCAACTTAATTTTTTACCAAAATTAACAGTGAAAACAGTAAAAATTAATTATTGCGGTTAATGTAAAAATGAGTTTAGGGTTACACTAAAAAGATAATGGTTTAAATGACCTAAAAACTTGTATAAAATCAATTTTATATAAATATTTTGATATTATATCTTATAGGATCTACAATTTTCCATTATTGGATTCTTGTGATGTGGAATTCACTCTTTTCAAAAATTACAAGTGTGCCACTCACCTCACTTATAAAAGGTCAACCCCTTTCCTCCTCTCCTAACACCTTCAAAACCCATTAGATCAGCCAAAAACATCCAAAATAACTTATATAATTCTATAATATCATGATATTATCCATATTATTTTCATAAATAAAACCAAGTAAGGCCTTTGGTTCCAAACAAAAAAAATTACCAAAAGAATAGGTAACATTCTTCAAAGAGCATTTTTTTATTTTTTCCTCAGCCTCCTTTAATTACTCTTAAAACATGATTATATAATAACCTCAGAATATTAAATATAATTAAATATTATTATGTTTATTTAATAACCTAATTCCTTCTCATATTCCATTAAATAGGTTGGAAATTATCATTCGTGTATACGGCAGACTACTACCTCACGAACCGATGTCATTCTTTTCTTCCATTACCACCACTCACAGTTGGGTATGATGATGGATATAAAGTATATATATGATATTTATAACATAATTTTACCTATTATTTCATTATATCATAAATTATTTTTTTAAATTCCATTCCATAGTAGATAAGATAATGTCACCTGTGTGTACGACAGAGTACCGCCACACAAAGCGATGTGATTCGTTTTTCACTAATGCTTTACATGAAAGGTTATACGGATAAATGTAATGAATATATGTGATATAAATTAAAAAAATATTATATTAATGAAATATTTATCATTATTAAAATATAATATATCATTTTAATTATTACCTTTTCACTCACTGAAAGATGATAATGTCATTTGTGTATGTGTGGACTACTGCATTCATGAAGCGATGTGACTCTCTCTTTTATGACCACACCACTTGAATGATATATATAAGTATATTTAAAGAAATAATATTTTATTTATGTTATTATTATAATTATATAAATATAAAATATAACTTACCTCCTTTTCATAATGGTCATTGAAAAATAGAAACGTTATTCATGCGTATGTACAACCTACTATCTACATGATCGTAACATACTTCATTTTTCAAAACCATCTTTCATAATTTTTCTTAAAAATAATAATTTATGTATAAATATTATAATTATTTAATTTTTATTATTCTGGATATGATATAACTATATTATATTCCCAAGAACCATAACATTCATTACAAATCACAAATGAGAAAATAAGGCAATTAACACCCGAAACAATGAAAATAATGAAATATTATTAACGAAAGGGTGATAAGATGTTATAAAAGGATTATATATGATATTATAAATATTAATATATTTATTTAATAAGTTAATAACATTTCTAAAACCATAATAAAGTATTTTAATTCATGTTCAACCAAAAGTAAGAATGAAGTAATGGATTTTTTAACTCTATTTTCCATTCATTAGGTTAAACTTCCACTTCACTGATTATGCCATACTAAGATTATGTGTTTAATGAAATTTTATTATTTTATGTTTTATTAAAACTTATATTATATGTATTTACATTTTATATAGATAATAAATTCATTTATTAATCTCCACTTCAATGATATGATCTTTGTAAGGGATTTTTGTCTCAATTTTCCTTCTTTGAGACTTATGTCATGTTACGCACCTATATTATTTTATGAGGTGTATATACATACCCTTTGACATGTAATATCATGAATCTATTTATTATAATTTTATTTTAAGATTAATTTAATTTTATCCTCTCATGGTTCTTACGATTCAATGTTACCAGTGTGGTAAGAGTTTTATGTTATAATCTCATCAATTATCAGGATTATTTATGATTAAGTCTCCAATATTGAAATATTATGAGCTAAATCTCATGTATTATCATGATTTTTCTTTTACACATATTATTAATTATATTTTTAAGTAATACTATCAATTTACACTCTTTGGTACTTAAAATAATTTAGGAACCGCTTCTAATAAAAATCGCCTTTATTTCTCACTTTGGTTGAAACCCCTTTTTCTTCCAAAACTGTGTTTTCTAAAAATATTTTCAAATTTTTTTTTTAGAATTATTCAAATGATTTATTAAATACAATATTATCCATGATTTAATTTTTATAAAAAAAATCAATGGAATCTCTATTTCATTTACCAAACAATGTATGTTTGGATTTTACTGAAAATGTGAAAGGAATATTTTTTTGACTTGTATGCATGAACATAATTTTCTACCATCATGGCCATTATTTTATTTGAATATTCCATTAAAAAATTTCAAGGTTATTTTTAATTAAAAGTATTTTCAACATATTTTATTAAATTTTTTTCAAAATTTAAAGGATATTTTCCTCAATAAATGTTTTAAATAATTTTTAAAGTTTACTTTATATGTTTCTATGTTTTTTTTCAAAGAAAAGTATTTTTGAAATATTTTTTTGAATTTTTAGTTTTTAAAAATTTATTTTTTGAAAATTAAAATTTCATTTTACTCCAAATGTATTAAATTATATTTTAATGCTATCCCCATTTATCAATGTGAACAACCCTTTTTGTCACTTATACTCTAAGAGGGGTATTTTGTAATGATATCATCCTCATTATTTCTCTGGATGGATTAATATTATTTAAAAGATATTTTTATAGAACCCATTTCTTTTCAATAGGTTAACCAAGTTTCAAAGAGATTTTTAGGAAACATATTTCTTTTCCACAAGTTATCCATGTTTCAAATAAATTATTATGGAACCCGTTTCTTTTCTATAGGTTAACCATGTTTCAAAGAGATTATTATGGAATCCATTTGTTTTCCATGGGTTAACCTTATTTAAAATATTTTTTTATGAAACTCATTTATTTTCTATGGGTTAATGATGTTTTAAAGAGATTGACATAAAACCCATTTATTTTACATGGGTTGATCAAGTTATAAAAGTAATAATGATTGTTTCTATGAGTTGAGATCTATGTACTTTTTTCATGTTGTGGTTATTGTACATTATATATGATGGGTGCGCCCAGATAGCATCGTGTGATCCTGTTATAGCTTGTATTATGGGTGTTCCTAGATAAATCCAGGTGATCCTGCTATAGATTATATGATGGGTGCACCCAGATAGTGTCATGTGAGACCACTATAGAGTATATAATGAGTGTTCCCATATAGTGTCAGGTGATCCCAAAATAGCTTAAATGAGGGGTGCACCTAGATAACGCTCCGATGCATTTAGTAATTATTATGTTCTCTAAAGAATTATATTGGAAGTTGACCATATAGTTATTCCATTTATAAGAGTTATATAAGGGTTCTATGAATATGATATTCCAATATACCAATATATTTATCTATGATTTATATGGGTTTATAGTGTTTACTTTGATCAAGATTAATATCACATGAATCGTGATTATTGATTCTGATGACTCTTTCTTTTTTAAAATCCTTATGCCATGTTTCATGATTGATTATTTAGGCATTTATGGGTATGTGTTCTTTTATGTTTATATCACGCACTCTAATTATATCATCATACCCTTATGCACTTCTTATGTTCATTGATGAAATTTACTTTTTAATTCTTATGTTTACCATTACTGGTCATTTGAGATCACCCTTCTTATGTTTCCTTTTCCCTACATTATCAAGAAATAATGTTGAATGAATTATGTCTATAATGGATTTAATAAGGATAATTATGGTGAAATAATTTAAAATAATAAAATCTAGGTTAATTGGGATAAATTCTCATATAACGGTATGGATATTGTTTATGTAGGAGTTTTTCATAACTCTCGAAAACTCTAAACCTAAAATGTCTTTGAGAATGTAAGTGATCCAATTTTTCTTTTTGATTTTGTAAGGTTTTGATGGAAAAAATTGGTTCACAATTATCAGTATAAAATCCAGATATGTAATGTTTATGATTTTAGTTTTGTATCTATTAGTACGGGTTCTGGGCTATTATAACGGGTATACACTTCATAATGTTTGGAAGGGAAAATTGCAAGACAATTTCAGCAGCATAACAGGGCTAGATAAAGGTTCATGGGAGGTCTTAGTTAGGGTGAAAGGGGTATCTCATAACTTTTTCCTAATAAGGTAAACAATAGGGACATATAAGAACATTATCCAACATCAAAAGTTAGTAATCAAAAGTCATAAGACAAAAAAGGTGTTTGAATAAAAGTTTGGAACGAAAAATCACAGTGAAATTTTAACAGCATATCATTCATACTTAAATAATCATAAAATAGTTTAATGGGAGAGAAATAGTTCCATAATAATTTTTTAAATAAAATTTATGGTATGAGGGATGTGTAAAAACATATCCCAATGTTAGTAATTTTAAATTAAAGTCATAAAATAAATAATGTTCGTGAATGGAAAAGAAGAGACATGGATCCCTTATCTTGAAGATTTGAATCCTAAATTGTGAATTGAGAAACATTAGGACCTTGGATACACATTGAGGAAACCTTTTATGATATTTATAGAGGGGTAAATTGAATAAATTCTTGGAATATGATTTTTTAGTGGAGAGTAATGTCTAATGGGCGGTATTTATACTTGAAAAGGGGTTGAATTAAAGGATTAAATATTTGTTATTTTACTATATAAGCCAACCAATTGTGAGATCAATCAATTATAACAATTTTTATATAATAATTAAGAGTTATAGAGTGTGTTTGGAAGTTAAACTAATTCCAAAACTGAACCACACCATCAATCCAACCTAGTAAATGCGCAGAATCCAATGAATAAATTTTATTTCAAAAATACAATTTTTGGTTTTTTAAAAAGGAATAAATTTATAAATTAAAATTGATATTTATAAATTAATTTTTATAAAAATTAAAAAAATATTGATAAATTTTTTTCATAAAATTTTTAATCATGTGTGCATGATAATGATGACATAAAATCACAGTGCTCATAAAGCGGCAATTTTCACTTTTTCACCAAAAATTCAACCTTGCCAGAAAATTCTCAAAAATACCCTAAGATAATTTTGATGCATTGAGTCCAAAAATGAAATTTATTTAATAAAATAATTCTATATTTATGAGAATTTTAAGTTTTAAATAAATCATTATTTTATTGAAAATTAACAATTGAATTGAAAAATCATTATTTTGACCATTATAAAAATTTCATTAGGATTCATTAAAATAAATTATCATTTTGAAAAAAAATTATAATATTATTTAGTGAAATAAAATTTTAATTAAAAATTACACATAAATCATATTTTAATAGAATGTGTTTTTAGTCTCTGAAAATAATTAAAAATTTCTTATTAAATAATCCTGACGATCATTTAAATTTGTTAATGTAACCAACAACAATAATGACCAATTGTTTTATTGACTAATGGTCATAATTATGATCAACTTTATTAGTTTAAAAACATAAATTTTTATGATCATATTTCCATATAAATACACCATAATTATTACTCTTCATAATTCACTTCAATTTGAATCAATGTTGAATATCATTTCTAAAATTTATTAACTCTCTATTTCATTGTTATACCACTGTTTTGCGGGTGGGATGATTCTAGGGGATCAAAGAAACCCAAATTTTTATATTTTAATATATTTATTCTCTTTTAGTCTTACCATTATAATATTTTTATTAATTATAGTATTTTTTATATACTGAATGTAATGTTCTTAAATAATGAAATAAAGTACTGCTAGTTTCTAGTATGTGTTTTCCATTCCTTTATTGTTCCCAGTTGTACTAGTTTATATCAACACATGATGTTCATAGATATTATAAAATTTAAAATTATTTATATGTTATTATATTTTAAAACATAAAAAAAATTTATTGAGAAGCAAGGGATACTTTATTAAAAAGAAGAACATTTTTTGGGTCATTATAGGTTATATATGTATTGTCTCTATTAGGATAAAATGACACTCACTATGTTACGATAACTAAATGTAACTCTTTACATTACTTTTATGATTATATCAAAAAACTCATTTATTATATTAAGTGAATAATAAATTTTTTCTTTAACTGGCATAATCCTTTAAAAAATAGTGATATTCACTTTTCATGATAACTAAATGTAACTCTAAATTTTTCTTTACCATCACATATCTTAGGCCATTTGGGATATTAATTGTAAATAAATTTTAGAGTGGTATAATATTTTATTTTTTTACTTTTAACTTCTTTAATCCCACAAACATACTGTCAATAGAATATTATAAAATATACTCTCTTTATAATATCATGCTTGAAACACAAACTCTTTTTGTGTTTAAAAAATAACTCTCTTATTTCATTATAATAGGAATATTTAATAAATAAACTATTATTGATATAAAATATATGATATTTTTTGTGTTTGTAGCATTTTATTATTAAAATAAAACTTTATTAAAATATATATCCCATAGATAGTTGGTAGTAATACCTTCCCATATATTTTAAAAAGTAGCTGGATATGGACTTTATCCTAGATAAAACACTTTTATCCTTGTATCATTTTCAAACCATGTTATAGAATGTGATGAATTATAAACAATGTGTATACAATTAATCATATCATTTCATTAAAACACTTTTTTGATAAAAAAATTCACTTGTCAAATAAGAAAAATGATATGAAGTTACACGTCATTTATTTAGATCCATATGATCTTGATAAAATCATTTAGATTCAAAAAATTGATGTAGAAACATTTTTTCTTCATAATTTTAATGAAAATAAAAATCATTATCCATTAACCCCTTGGTTTTGAAGTATTGTGTATTTACAACGCTTATAAAGTATACATTAGGTATCATATGCCCTTGGAAATTGAATAATTGATTTCTTTAACATTGATACCTGTCATAAATATTCTATGGAGTTTCACAAACTCCTTCAGATATCCAAAAAAAATCCATCCTATAGAATCCATTGCTCCCTACTAATTTTACCTTTAGGTTTTAATGACCTTTATTGGAAACTTAAAGAAGCTTCATTAGACTCTCTAACTGACTTTTCATCTTATGGTTTGAACTTTTACCCACATGTATTATCTATATAGCACTAGAACCAAGAAATAAAATGTCAAGTTTATCTATTATCAACACTTGAGAATAATGGGTAAACATTTCTTTGAATTTAATCACATTTTCAAAAAAAAAACCATCAATGACAATAGTATTAATTTCATAACTAGAATAAGAATTATAGGATATCTTTAGTCAATCCATGTCATTGGTATACTCAATCATGATGATTATATGAGATGAAAATTTCTTTAAGTCATTTATAATTTAATGCCTTTAAAAACCTAATTAAATCATTAAATGCTCCATAAGCATCTAGATTCACCTTTTAAATAATTCCAACACATGGTTACTCAGGAATGTGTTTCTAAAATACATAGAATTTTTCCTTACTCATGAACTCTCTTTAAGTTACCAGTCACAAAAATTGATTACATTAAACTTCTCCTTATTAAGTATTAATATAAAAGTTATGTTTGATGATAATGATGTTATTTATCATCAATATAAGTCTATATCATATGATTATCATGTATTACTACCATTTAATAAGAAATTTTATTAAATGGGATCCCATTAAAATGACAGACCCTTTTTTTAAAACATTATATCCATTAGTGGGTCAAGATCCATATTTCACTAAGAAATGAATTTGTGATGAAATCTCACTCACTACATAGCTATGTAGATGAGAAATCATCGCAATCATATCATATATGACTCATGGTTTGTTGAGTAGAAAAAAATTCATCCAATTTATCATATTAGTAAAATAAACTTTATTCTTATAGTATCTTAACTATTAGGGTTTCTCAAGTAAGTGTAGCCTAGATCAAACATCAAGAATAGATTTATAAAAGATAATATAGAGGCACTCAGCTACAGCATGGCCTACCCGATAAATAATCTAGGGTCACATATTACTTACTTATCTAACACAAGATAATTCAGGAGCATGAGGTACATAAACTCTTCATGTAAAGGTTTAGAGATATATGAGATTAACAATCTCCATATGAGTGATCCCAGAGCCACATATAGTCAACCCCGTCCTTTCTTAAATAAGGAATATGCCTCCAAACCATTGGGAAGTCTGACACAAAGTCCCTCTACCTATTTATACTTTACTCAAGATAGAATTCAATTCATAATAACTTTAAAACCAAATATATATATATATATACTATATTCAATAACTATACTCAAGGCCATAACTTTGATTTCAAACCTAAGTCAAGGTAGACAGATTCTAAATCTTATGTAATCATATCTGGCATGTAATGAAAGGCATAACAATTTATAAGTAGCGGTTTAACAACTTAAACTAAAGAATTTACTTATTCATAATATATAAACAGTTTATATTCATAAAAAATAAACAAGGTAATAACGGTTAAATAAATAAACGCTTCATAAATTTAAACATGAGATAATCATTCATTAAAAATTCATAAATGTATTTATTATAATCACTTCATAATTTTAGCTTATACATTATGGATATTCTATAATTTTAAATATAAACTTGTTATATTCACCTCATAATATTAACTCTTTCATATCATTCATTATATGACATTTCACTTTAAATATATGATATTTATTTAATTATAAGCATTTTATAATCCAATTTCTATTATGTAAACATTCTACATAATCCAAATATCACATGCTTAAACATTATTTAAAACGTTGATAAAATAAATCATCAAAATAATTTTTGATGAAGTTTAAATAATTTCCAAAAATAAGGCTTTAATTTGAATAGTTCAAATTAATAAATTATGAACAATTCATAATTTAAATATAAACACTTTAAATTTGGAATTATTTAAAAATTTATAATCAATATAAATTACCCTTATGATCAATTAATAAGAAATTCACATCTAATTCATAAGGCATGCCATATAATTTGATAAATGGTAATTAAATATTAACACATAATATTTGGGAATATTTATTAATAAATTTTTAATAACCCTTTATTAATTAATTATAAATGCTTTAAAATTAATTAATTTATAAACTCCTAAATTAATAAATATACCCAAAATAAATTTTATCAAAATTTATAAACAATTTATAATAATAAAATCCAATTCATGATTTAATTTTAAAGAAAATATAATTTTCTATATTATCCCTATTTTATGATATAGTGGGAGTTATAAAATACGACTAATAGGGCAATGGCTTTCACACTATCTGTTATACTCTAAAATAGATTCACCTATCATTAAATATGATACACCTAATATGTAAAGGTTTCCTATCTGGCATACTCTCTGATAGATATTCCTCTTTTTAATAACATTATACCTTATAGATAAGATTTTTCCCATGTCATATTTTATGATATAACAAGTTATCATATTAGTGATATGATACTCTATTTTCGCATAACTCTATACGATTATCATAAGATACTATTGTCGAAATTAATATTCTATGACTAGTGAAAATACACAGGATTTTCATTCAGTCAATGCTAACAATATCTCATATCATATGTCATGATTTAGCAAGACAATACAAAATTAGAATTCTATTTTACAATATGAAATATGATATGCAATACAATTATGTTCTTCTTCATTTCAAGAATGATTTCACAAATCCAATCACATGTGATGTAAAGAACTAGATTTTTACATGTAAATTTTTTTTAATTATATGGAATTATTACGAGTCTGTGAAAATTGATGGTGTGTGATTTCGAGGCCCGGTGTGCCCGGAATGAATTTCTGAACTTTTTTTAAGGTACGTTCAGTAAATGCAGGGGTGGAATTTTCTAACTTTTGAACTGGTGCTCGGATTAAAAATCTGAGGGCATCGCTGAATCTGCAGTGTCGGGATTCACTTAAGGGAGGCTTCACTTCGACCGTAGTAGGTCGGGAGAAAGAGTTAGATTTTGGAATTTTAAAATAATAATAAAATAATAATGTTATTTTATTTCTCTCCTTTTTCTTTTCCTTTAATGGACAAGAGGTGGTGGTGGGACCAATGACACATCAAGCCATTAAATGGATTGACTCCCTTTTATTCTTGTAACTGCACCATTGGAATTAGGAAGGTTCATTAATTAAATAAACCCCATTAATTCCACATGTGTTACTCACCATCCCCCTCTCCTATTTATATGGAGCTTGGGGAGGGGTATTGGCATAGCTGCACCAAGCGATGAATCTCTGGTAAAGTACCATGATGCCAACCACTTGGAGGATGAGACCAGTTTCAACAAGCGGTGACGAGCACCACCGAATCATGAACCGACGACAACGACAAAGGAGGTTCCATCGATCATCATCAGCGGACGTCTAATCCAGGTAGGGGGTTTATTTAGAAGTTGTCTTTGATGAATTAAATTTCTCTCTCTATTATTATCATGTAATGCAGAGGGCGCGGGCCAAACGAACAAGGCACGGACCCTCCACTACTTTGTTCTTGATGGGAACTTTGGGGAACAATTTACAACTCGATGGAAACATGAAATAGAGGGTCACGCTATGATGGAGATAGTGCGGGAGAGTCGTAGGTGCAGACAGCACCAAGAATGAACACCGGAGCATGCCTGAGGACCCGCGGAAGAAATCGTTGGCACGCCTTGTCGGCGGAGGCCGGCGGTGGCCGGAGGAGACCCGCGGGAACCGAATGCGGGGTGGTGGAAGGCAGCGCGTGACGGAACCCGTAAGCGCTGCTAGTGGAAGCGGTCGTGGCCAACAGGCCGAGGAAGGAAGTTGCGTTGCGGCCCACGTTGCGCCGCATTGGAAAAACCCTGGTCGGCCAAACGGCTGACCGGTTAAATGCAGTGGGGCATCACCCCACCAGCTGGCGAATGGCCCCATAAGCACGGGGCCAGCGGGATTCAACGGTCCGCCTTCGGGCGGACCAGACCCGCCAAGCGGGCTGGATCCGCTAGCGGGTTGGGCCAGACCCACGACCTAGTGGGCCGGACCCACAACCCAGTGGGCTGGACCCGCAGCCCAGCGGGCCCGCAAACCGAACCAGGCCAGACCCAGTGAATCGGGCCAAACCTTAATGGGCCAAACCCAGGCGGGGTCAAATAGACCTCGGGACCTGTTGCATTGGGCCGGTCTGACCAAGTCAGACCGGGTCAGGACCCAACCGGTCCCTGAATAAATAAACACCCATAACTGAAAAACCAGGTGTTCATTTGACATGTCTTTGGTGGAGTTGGAACCCCTTTAGGGAATCAGTCCCTTTGGTATATTCTGGCGGGCCCGACCGAGCTGGGATGAACTGAGGTGTAATCACCCTCATTTCACAGAAAGGGATGTAACTAACAGACTGGGCATCCAATTTACGCACCATCTGTGGAATAAGGAACCTAGTGACAAAGCGGTCCTTTTGAAATACTCCACGAGAGTTTTGTAGAAAGTATGAGTATAGCTGGGTCAGATCAACTCTAAATCCAATCGGGCCTTTGGCACTAAAATTCCAATAACTAACAGACCAGGCTGTCGATTGACGCACCGTAATTTGCGTTGGGACCCTTATGACATGACAGATCATTGGGTTACTTATTCGTGGGACTTCATGCCGGCTGAAATACAACCGATGGATTGAGGAGCGGTTCTCCCAAAATCAATTATGAGCGGGAATCCAGTGACTGGCAGTGAGGCAGAGGTTGGAGACAGATCATACAGAGGTTAGTACCGAGCGATCCTGTGTGGGTCAGCACCTATCGATCCTATGTGGGTCGGATCCTATGTGGGTCATATCTTGTGTGGGTCAGATCCTGTGTGGGTCAGCACTCAGCAATCCTTGTGGGTCAACGCATACCGATCTTGTGTGGGTCAGATCCTATGTGGGTCAGCGCTCAGCGATCCTATGTGGTTCAGGGCATACTGATCATGTGTGGGTCTTGCAGGGGTTAGTACCTATCAACTTAGGGCGGGTCGGATCCTGTGTGGGTCATTGCGTGGGTTAGTACCTATAGATCATGTATGGGTCAGACTCCATATGGTCAACAACAGTGCCTCTTGATATAATAAGATGATCTAGCTTTGTGACTGATCATATGTACTTCTATACTTCACTAATACCTGGTTTGAGTTGAGACTTTTTTTGAGATGTGTCTAATGATTTATGCTTTTTGATTGATATCGTTCTTTTTGGATTGCCTTTATGGAATTCTGTGAGACCTTCGGGGGTCTCGTGGTCCCTATTGAGTATTGTTATACTCACCCCTGCACGGGCTTCGCTCGTACCTTGCTGTTTCTTATGCAGACGACGAGTAGCTGGGATGAGGCTTGAGGGAGCCAGGACCAGGTGGTACGTGGAGGAGATGAGATGAAGTGGAGTGTTGTGGAGATGATTTGTACCTACCCTTTAGGTAGGATCCTCAGTCGGTTCTACTGAAGAACTAGGACTCTAATATTTTTTTAATGGAACGATAGTGTTAAGTGTTTTGAGTGTGGTTTTTAGTTTGGGGAATCCAGTGTTGGTGTAGCGG
Source organism: Viscum album (assembly GCA_963277665.1). NCBI lineage: Eukaryota > Viridiplantae > Streptophyta > Magnoliopsida > Santalales > Viscaceae > Viscum > Viscum album. Next base: position 1,392,045,860 of record OY728121.1, read on the forward strand.
CCGACGTATCCATACACCAGGACCCTAAATTCTGATTTCCAAATCAGTGCACAAAAATATTGATTACATGTGTTTTAGAAGTTTTTTACTTTTGATCTCCTTGATTCAGCTCACCAGGTATAACTTTTGACTGTGGTGTAGATATTTTCTTCAGGATGCCACCACGTAAACAGCCAACCAGGATTCCTGAGAGAGTACACGATGATGGCCCACCGAGTGATGAGGCCTCGGTGCAGTTCCCTCTTACAGCGTTAGCACCTTCGGGTGGTGTACTAGCAGCACCACAACCCATTGGGCAGTCGTTGCCACCAGCCCCACAAGCAGACGGTGCATGCTAACTGAGCGCGTTGCACGAGTTTCAATGGAAGAGGCCTCCAAGGTTCCGAGGTGAGACAGATTCTCATGTGGCTGAGGACTGGCTGGAGGTTGTGGCCAGAGTTTTTCACCTGGTTGGTACACCATCCGAACTGATGGTGATCTTAGTTGCCAGTATTTTCCAGGGAGCAGTAGCAAGATGGTGGAGCCTGACACTCCAGACGTACGACGAGGCAACCCTCACCTGGGCAGATTTCTAGGGCCTCTTTAGGGAAGAGTTCATCCCAATTACTCTATGCTCTATATGTATTCAGGAGCTCCTATACTTACAGCAGGACAGCCTGATCATGGCCCAGTACTCGGCGAGTTTCATCGACCTCTCACTTTACTCTATCGACATGGTGTGGGACCCTTTCTTTAGGGCCCGGACCTTCGAGCATAGACTTCTATGGGAGCTCATAGCTTCAATGGTATCTCTCAACATCTCGATGCATGCTGGAGTGATAGAGAGAGAACTCTTGGTGGAGATCTTCCTTGCTGAGTAGACATTGATGGAGAGACCCACCACCGGACGACACATAGTAGAGTCCTCTACAGCTGGTAGTAGGCAGATGGAATAGAGGTCCAAGAAAACCAGACCTTCTAGTGGATGACCCCGGGATGTAGAGTCGGAAGTGCGGAGCTCACGAGGTAGAGGAGGTTAGCTGGGAGGTAGGGTGTGCTTCACATGCGGTGGGTAGGGCAACATGGCTCGCGACTGCCTAACCCGCCATACCGACAATAAAAAAACGGTTGAGGGACTACTGAGGCAGAGGTAGAGATTCGAGCGAGGAGGTTCATAGGGTGGCATACATGGCAGAGGATCAGGTCGTACAACAGGCGGTGGGTGGTGATTTGAGGTTCTACTGCCACCACCATCAGGTGGTCCACCCCGACCACAGGGAGCAGGTGGACAGGGGTGAGCACAGCTATAGGCAACAAAGGACTATGACTACAATGCTCCAGAGATTATTAGAGGTAAGATCTATGTCTATTCCACCCTAGTTGCAGTACTTATAGACACAGGTTCCAGCCACTCTTTCATTTCCATAGCTCTCATTCGGATCTCGGAGATTCTGGTAGATCCGTTGGCTCGATCCTTACGATTAGAGGCTCCTACGGAAGAAGATTCGACGATTACACACTGGTGTCGGAAGTGTGAGATTACTCTATAAGGTGAGATATTCGGTTAGGATCTTCTAGTAGTGGCGTCGAGGCCTTATGACATCATCTTGGGTATGGAATGGTTATTCACAGTCCATGCTCAGATTGACTATATTAGGTGAAAAGTGTGGTGTATCCGTGAGGATGGGACCAGTTTTTCCTTCACCGAAAAGAAGGTAACCTTTGTAGTATATAATGGACTTACCCAAAGGAGGTGCAGTCGATCGCACATCAGTTGGATAGCCTTACCCTCAGAGCAGTTGATGTTGAGAATATGATCTATCCTATAGTGGTGGACCAGTATGTCGATGTCTTCCCTGATGATGTTTTAGGACTACCTCCTCGCAGATAGGTGGACTTCTATATCGACTTCTACCCTAGGACGGCACCAATATCTACTCCATCATATCGTATGGCTCCCATGGAGCTTCTTGATTTACGAGTACAGTTGGAGAACTTGCATAGGAAGGGATTCATAAGGCCCATTGTTTCTCTATAGGCAGCCCTGATTTTGTTCTCTAAGAAGGCAGATGGGAGTTTGAGGCTCTTTGTGGATTATCGGTGCCTGAACCAGGTGACTGTGAAGAACAAGTATCCACTTCCTAGGATTGGTGATCTTTTCGATCATCTGAAGGGAGCTCGTTGGTTTTCGAAGATAGACCTCAGATCAGGCTATCGTTAGCTCAAGGTACAAGATGAGGATGTGTAGAAGATGGCCTTAAGATTCCGATATGGACACTATGAGTTATTGGTTATTCCATTCGGCATGACCAACACCCCTGAAGTGTTCATGGGACTCATGAACAGGATCTTCCATCCATACCTTGATCTCTTTGTGGTGGTCTTCATCGACGACATCTTGGTGTACTCGGTGATAGAGGAGGAGTATTCCTATCATCTGCAGATAGTACTGAATACACTCTGAGAGCACCAGCTTTATGGTAAAATCTCAAAGTTCCAGTTCTGGATATGGGAGGTCCACTTTCTAGGACACATTATCTTGGAGGTTGGAGTTTCATTGGATCCAGCGAAGATAGGGGTTGTTCTTACTTGGAAACCACCCAGGAGTGTGACCGAGGAGTAGAGTTTCCTAGGGTTGGATAGGTACTACCAGAGATTTGTACCGGAATTTTCTAGAGTTACGGCATCCTTTTCAATGTTGACGAAGAAGGTACAAACCTTTGTATGAATGGAGAGATGCCAGCAATGTTTTCAGGAGCTGAGGCAGAGACTGACGAGTTCCCCCATCTTGAGGCTACCAGAAGAGGGTGTTGGGTATGTAGTCTACTTTGACGTGTCAGAGACTAGACTTGGATGTGTCCTGATGTAGGATAGAGCAGTGATCTCTTATGGTTCACGACAGCTAAGACAACATGAGCAGAACTATGCTACCCATGACCTGGAGTTAGCAGTAGTGGTCTTCGCCTTGAAGATATGGTGACACTACTTGATGGGTGAATGATTTACAGTCTACTCTGATCACAAGAGCCTCAGGTATATCTTCTCACATAAGGATTTGAACCTGAGACAGTGACGATGGCTAGAGTTCCTATAGGACTATGACTTTGAGATAGTCTATACTCATGGTAAGGGGAACGTAGTAGCAGACACACTCAGTAGGAGGTCTGGTATATAATTATTGAGTGAGGCGATAGAGAAGCTAGCCGCATTACATATATCCTTTGTTGATAGAGATGGAGTATCTTACCTCCAGTCTATGACTGTCACTCTCCCACTTCTTTAGCGAGTTCGGGAGGCACAGCTTGGGGACATTGACTGTGAGGCTCAACATGCTCAGATATCTATAGGACGGGCACCTGATGGGTTTTATGAAGGTGGGGAGAACGTCATCCTCTTCAAAGGATGCACCATGGTCCCGGTGGCACTACGAGAGGAGTTGTTGAGGGAGTTCCATACGTCCCCTCTGGCGATACATCCTGGTGTGGTGAAGATGTACCAGGACCTCCGGCATCAGCACTGGTGTCCAGGGATGAAGAAGGCAGGGGCAGAGTTTGTTTCACGATGCCACACTTTTTAGCAAGTGAAGGTCGAGCATCAGGTTCCAGCAGGCTTAGCGCAGCCACTAGAGGTACCATAGTGGAAGTGGTATGGTATCTCCATGGACTTTGTGACAGGGCTACCACAGATGTTCAGGGTACATGATTCCATTTGGGTGATCATTGACCAACACACCAAGTCGGCCCACTTCCTACCCATCCGAGAGCAGGTATCAGTAGAGGGCTTGGGGCGCCTCTACGTATAGGAGATTATATGGATTCATGGTGTGCCATCGATGATCGGATCTAACCATGACGCGTGTTTTACATCTCGGTTGTGGAAGGGATTATAGGAGACGTTCGGGACCTAGATATGTTTGAGCACAACCTTTCATCCACAGATAGATGGTCAGATAGAGCAGACCATTCAGACACTGTAGGACATGCTTCATGCTTGCGTCCTAGATTTTGGTTGTAGTTAGGAGGATCACTTTCCCTTGGTGGAGTTCGCGTACAAGAACAGTTATCACTCCACCATCGGTATGGCACCGTTTGAGGCCTTGTACGGTTGACCATGCAGATCACCTCTATGTTGGACAGACCTAGGGGATTTATCACTTATGGGTTCAAAGTTGGTACGGGCTACCACTAAGAAGGTGAAGATCATCTATGAGTGGATGAAGATTTCATAGATTAGACAGAAGTCTTATGCTGACAGGAGACAGATACCTTTGGAGTTCGAGGAGGGAGACCATGTCTTCCTACGGGCCTCACCTCGATGAGGTTTTTGGAGATTTGGATAGGGTGGCAAGCTGTCTCTGAGGTTCATCGGACCCTTTTAGGTTCTCAGCAGAGTTGGCGAGGTGGAATATCACCTAGCTCTTCCCCCACAGATGCATCGGGTTCATGATATTTTCCACATGTTGTAGCTGAGGAAGTACGTTCATGATCAATCGCATATTATTGACTAGGGTGAGCTGGACATTGATGATGGGGAGACTTTTACAGAGGTTCCAGTAAAGATTGAGGATTGATAGGAGCGATTCCTTCATGGATGATCGATACCTCTAGTGCGTGTTCCCTGGAAACACGAAGACCTCCAGGAGATAACATGGGAGTGGGAGGCTCATATTCGTGCTCAGTTTCCCCATTTGTTTCTTTAGTCTATGTTGTGGCTTTCAGGGACAAAAATCCCTAAGGTTACGAGAATGTAAAGACCCGTATTTTTTCATGTAATTTTTTTTTAATTATATGGAATTATTACGATTCTGCAAAAATTGACGGCATGTGATTCTGAGGCCCAGTGTGCCCATAATGAATTTCTAAACTTTTTTTAAGGTACGTTCAGTAAATACGGGTGGAATTTTATAACTTTTGAACTGGTGCTTAGATTAAAAATATAAGGGTGTTGTTGAATTTGTAGCACCGGGATTCACTTAAGGGAGGCTTCACTTCGACAGCAGTAGGTCTGGAGAAAGAGTTATATTTTGGACTTTTAAAAGAATAATAAAATAACAATGTTATTTTATTTCTCTCCTTTTTATTTTCCTCCAACAGACAAGTGGAAGTGGCGAGACCAATTACACGTCAAGCCATTAAATGGCTTGACTCCCCTTTATTCTTGTAACCACACCATTGGAATTAGGAAGGTTCCTTAATTAAATGAACCCCATTAATTCCATGTGTGTTACTCACCCTCCCCCTCTCCTATTTATATGGAGCTTGGGGAGAGGTATTGGCACGGCTTCACCAAGCAAAAAATCTTTGTAAAAGTACCATGATGCCAACCACTTAGAGGATGAGAATGGTTTCAGCGAGCAGTGACGAGCGCCACCGAATCATGAACAGACGACAACAACGAAGGATGTTCCGTCGATCATCGTCAGCGGACGTCTAATCTAGGTAGGGGGTTTATTTTGAAGTTTTCTTTGATGAATTAAATTTCTATCCCACTTGTTATCATGTAATATAGAGAGTGAAGGCCAAACAAACAAGGCTTGGACCCTCTTTTGCTTCATTAAGGATGTGAACTTCGGGGAAAAATTTACAACTCGACGACAACACAAAATAGCGGGTCACGCTATAACGATGATAGTGCGGGAGATCCATAGGCATAGACGGCACCAAGAATAGACACTGGAGCAAGCTCGATGACCCGTGGAAGAAACTGTCGGTGCGCCATGTCGGTAGTGGCCGGAGGAGACCCGCGACAACCTGGCATGGGCGGTGGAAGACGGCGTGCCATGGTGGCCGAAGACGGCCGACACGAGCCAGTCGTGCGAGACAAGGGCGACACCCACAAGCACCACTGGCAGAAGCGGCTGCGGCCCACACCACACTACATTGGCGAAACCTCATTCGGCCAAACGGTCGACCAGTTAAATGTGGTGGGGGTAGCGCCCCACAAGCTGGCGAATGGCCCTGCAAGCGCGGGGCCAGCAGGATGCAATGGTCCCCCTCCGAGCGGACCGAGCTGGTGCGGCCCGGCCAAGCGGACTGGACCCGCCCAGTGGGATGGACCCACCAGCGGGTCAGGCCGGACCTAGAGCCCAGCGGGCCAATGCGGGTGGGCGGAGCCCCACCTAGCGGGCTAGGCCAACCGTGGCCCAGGTCCGAAAACTGAACAAGGCCGACCTCGATGGGCCAGAACCAGTGAACTGGGATGACCCTTAATGGGTCAGACCCAGGCAGGATCAAATAGACCCTGAGACCCATTGCGTCAGGTCGGCCTGACCGAGTCGGACTGGGTCCAGACCCAACCAGTCCTCGAATAAATAAATGCATGTAACTGACAAAACATGTGTCCATTTTACATTCCTTCAGTGGTATTGGTTCCCCTTTAGGGAAGTGGTCCCTTTGGTATATTCCAGCAGGCCCAACCGAGCCGGGCTAGAATGAGGTGTGATCAGCCCCGTTTCACAGAATGGGATGTAACTAACAGACCGAGCATCTTATTGACGCGTCGTCTGTGGAATAAGGACCCTAGTGACATGGCGGTCCTTTTGAAATAATTCACAAGAGTTTTGGATAAATTTGGAGTATGGATGGGTTGGATCAACTCCAAATCCAATTGGGCCCTCAGCACTAAAATGCCAATAACTTACAGACTGGGCGTCCGGTTAACGCGTTGTCTTTTGCATTGGGACCCTTATGACGTGATGGATCATTTGGTTACTTCTTCGTGGGACTTCATGCTGGTTGAAATACGACTGATTTCTTGAGGATCAGTTCTCCCAGAATCAAGTGTGCTATGAGCGGGAATTCAGTGGCTGGTAGTGAGGCATAGGTTGGAGACAGATCATACGGAGGTTAGTGCCGAGCGATATTGTGTGGGTCAGCACCTATCGATCTTGTGTGGGTCATATCCTATGTGGTTCAGCGCTCAGTGATCCTATGTGGGTCAGCGCATACCAATCTTGTGTGGGTCAGCGCTCAGTGATCCTATGTGGGTCAGCGCATACCAATCATGTGTGGGTCCGATCCTATGTGGGTCTTGTGGTGGTTAGTACCTATCAACATCAGGAGGGTCGGATCCTGTTTGGGTCATTGTGGGGGTTAGTACCTATCGATCTTGTGTGGGTTAGACTCTGTATGATCAGCAGCAGTGCCTCTTGACAGAATAAGATGATCTAGCTTCGCGACTGATCATTTTTACTTATATACTTCACTAATACCTGGTCTGAGATGAGAATTTGTTTGAGTTGTGTCTAATTCTTTGTGCTTTGTGATTGAGATCATGATTTTTGGATTTCCTTTGTGGAATTATATGAGACCTTCGAGGGTCTTGGGGTCCCTACTGAGTATTGTTATACTCACCCCTACACGGGCTTCGCCCGTACCTTGTTGTGTCTTGTGCAGACGACGAGCAGCTGGGCTGAGGCTTGAGGGAGCTAGGACCAGGTGGTACATGGAGTAGATGGGCTGACATGGATTGTTTTGGAGATGATTTTTACCTACCCTTTAGGTAGTATCCTTGGTGTACAATCCAGGAGTTGTTTCTTCTTTTCAGTTGTACTTCTACTTTTCATTTGGGCTTGTATTCCGGCCCCTTTACTTTCAGTACACTTTTTACTACAGTAGATTAATTTGTGGTTTCTTCTTTTTGGGTTCTTGGATTGTGTGTTTGTACAGGTTTAAAGTAAATTCCTTCCTATTATAGGGATACGCCTTTTTGGTGATAGTCGCCAACCTCTGGCCTATGGAAGGCAGGCTTGGGGTAGTCATGGCACGGGCCCCAAGGGATGGGTTGTAACATATTAAGCCATGATATCACTATTGGGATTCAAAATGGGTCTAATAACACTCATTAAAACACATGAAAGTTGTCAATAATCTCAAACCAAGATCTCCATGCTTAGATAAATGAAAATTTGTAAAAATTGAAATGAATAACATAGTAAAACCATGTGTACCTAACACCAAATCAACTGATGAGTCTTCTTATTCTATCATAAAATGTGTTTGATAAGGATCATAGTAGAGGCAAAAACATTTATCCTACATGGTGTATCCATAGACTATAGAATCATCTGACATTCAAATGGAACTCTTCATCCTCTATGACTTGCTAGAGCCTCACTATACTAAGTAGACAGAAGAAAATGAGATTTGGGGTTAAGAAGTATCTATCGAGCTAATGGTAGTCTATTACAAAAACCATATCATCGAAGTTCCCCTTTTATATCACCTGGGGATGCTTGAAAGAGAATGTGTTAACTCATGCATTATAATGCATGAGTTAATGTCATGGTTGGTTCATGCATCATATGCATTAATGAATATCCACCCAATCTATTCCATTTGATGAAGTGGTTTAATTATAGTTGATGTTTGAATGATAATTGAACATTAACTCTTAACGTTTGGTTTCCACAAATATCATATAATGCATGTGAAAATCATACCTTATGATTAAACACATTATACACCTTATGATATCACTCAAGCATGTTATATGATTGAGTAGGCAGTGCCATGAAATCTCATTACATGCGTTCATCCATTACAAATCACCTTCAATCGTACTGTATGATTGAATAGGTGTTTTAAAGTAGTGGAATAGCTATTCCCTATGATGTCCTCTTAATCATAGAATACGATACATATATGAAAATGGCATGAAATCATGTTTCATGTTTTATAACATGAAAAATTGTATCCTATGATATCCTCATATTGCATCATATGTATATGGTATTTTAGGGAATATATCCTTCAATTGATATTTTATTTTGTTGAATATATTGTGTATTTTAGAAGAGAATAAGGAGGCTCACGAGATGTTGTTGTATACCCTATTATTGTTGAAGTCATAAGAGAATAAATAAGAAGAAAAAGAAGAATAAGAAGAAGAATAATGGGAGGAAGAATGAGGAAAAGGACAACATAAAGAAACCTATTGTCTACATGCATTGATCATTATGATATTGAGCCAAAAGAACAAGACATACATGCATGTTTTCATAATTTTTTATGTATTGGTAGTCGAAGACCTGTTACCAAGGAAGAAGATATTATATGGTGAAGAAATGACATCCTTGAACATAAGGAAGATCTTGTTCATTAGGGAGTTTGGGAGGAACCATTGTACACTAGAGGGTGTGTCACACTCCAACGTTGGATAACTCTATTATTTTATTTATTTTTTAGTCTCGTGTATGTATTTAATTTTAAGTGGGATTTATTTAATTATTGGAGTCTCCAAGAGGTGCAGATAATGTAAAACGGTTTAGGCACACATTTTTTCAAACTGTGTTGAGACCGTGATACAGGTACTGTAGTTTTAACATAACCAAATTACACGGTTGGTGGATGGTTTCTCTAACCATTCATACTTCCAATTCAAAGTTCTCCTAGGTCTCAGTTGAGATCATGTGGTTTGGTATACCATATATCCAAACCATGTGTAGTTCCCGGTTTGATTAAAAATAAAAAATTACCTTTGTACCCTGGGTCCCTCTTTCCTCTCTTTAATCCCTTTCTTCTCTCCTCCCACACCTCTCCCTCTATCACTATTCTATAATCTTGTATCTTCTTCAGGTTTTAGGTTGAACTCTTCAAGGAAAATCCCTTCTTGTATCCCCCCACCTTTTATTTCTCTCTTTTTTATTCTCTTTTTATTGCCTAGTGAGGTCTTAGTGACCTATGCCTTTGATGTGGATCAATTTTAACTTGTTTATTATTTATATGTAGGGTTTCTCTTTATCTTTTAGGGAATCTTGGGTCCTTTCAAGGTGTATTATCATCATCATCCACATACGTAGTGAGTTTTAAGGTAAGCAGTCCTACACTTTTCACTTTAAATATAGAATGATTATTTCCTATTTATTTAAATACATGACTTGGGTGTTTTAAAATTTATATCAAGTATATTTAGTAGATTTTATAAAAAACAATTGTATTCCCTTGGTTTTCATCAAATGTTCATGGATTTTCAATTATTTTAAATGTTCAAAGCCTCTTTTTGAAATTCATGCTTGCAGGGTGTTTTTTTAAAGGCATGGTTGGCTCTTCTAAATTGATGATTATATTTAGAAATAATTTTTTTTCCTTAGTTTTATTTAAAGGTAATGTTTTGAAGGAATTGGGTGTGTTTATCTTTTTAAAAGTGTTGGTAAAGTTCATCTTTATAAGTAATTTCTTTTGGGTTTGTTTGGAACTTTTGAAAGGTTCCTCTAAAATGAAAACCCCTCTTGAAACATGCCTATTTTTATTCTGAATATGTATGTCGTTTTTTCTATATATTTTATGGTTCCTAATGAAGGGTCTTGTGCATTTCATATATGATTTTGATGAAAATTGGGGTGGTTCCATGTGAGGGAATAAGAGGTGAGGATGTGGCTTCTTTTTTAAATTCTTTTTGAAATGTAATATATGTATTGTTATGTAATATTTGTTTGACTCACCTCCATTTTTTATTTTTGGTAAGACTTGGGTATTGATTTAGGAATTCTAGGTTCACATGTTTCTTTAGTTCATGATCACACTCAGACTAGTGTCCCTAGGATGTATTTTTGTCTGCTTATGGGATATTCTCTTCAGTTAGACCAATGATGGTAATACCGAGTGTTTGGGAAGGTTTATTATTATATGATGTCAATCTTGTTTAGTTTCTTTTATGTATTTGTCAAATATAATTCCCTCCATAGCTCTAATGTTCCCATGATGTGATGTTTGCAAATTATTTATGTTATAATCTTTTCAGAAACAAAAACATAAGTCTTTTCAAATTGTAACTGTGGGTTTCCTCCTTCTACTTAAGAAACAAAATTTTTTTATTCAGTTGATCCAATGGAACACACCATGAATTTATATATTTTTAAAAACCCAGGTTTTTAGAACGGGTCAAAATCCCGACCCTGTTTAAAATTTTTGACTTGTTTCCGAGGAAACTAGATTAAATGGGAAGTTTCTGGAAATTTCCAGACTACACGTTGTGTACTTTAAGTACACGCCGTGTATGTCTAGGCGAGTGGCTGACCATTTACTCACCGAGTACATGCCATGCGGGTGACCGTGTAGAGTTTTCTTACTACACGGCGTGTAGTTTTGAACACACCGTGTAGACCGCCGGCCGTGTGAAGCCATACATGGCGTGTAGGCCGTTGGCCGGGTAAGAACCAGGGACACGCCGTGTTCCCTTTGGACACGCCATGTAGTCTAACCGTGTATGAGGGATATACATGGCGTGTGGGTATGTTGGTGAGGAAGAGAGGAGGAACCCAGTACATGTCGTGTACCCAGAGGTACACGTCGTGTACTCATGTCGGCAGGTTCGGAAAGTAAGTCGGCGAAATCTTTCCGTCTTATGAACAGTTAAATGAACCATACACAGTGTGTAGTCCCAAAGTACACGCCGTGTACTTTATTTTTTTCGCTTAAAATGGGCAGTAGCCTCGTATTGAGGCAGAACCTCATATCCTCCGCCCGGATACGCGAACCAGGCCGGCCAAACCTCTCTTCCCCTCCCGATCGTCCGTCTGAGACCCGTTTCGATCACTAATTAGTGCGTTGGAACCCCCTCGGTAAGGCCTTGATTCCTCTTTGGTCGTTTTGTCTGATTTTCTTTCTAGAACGAGTTATATCCATTTGAGCGGTTTTGAATCTTTTGTAGATTTACCGCGTTTTGGACCGAATTGGCAGGTGTTACCAGAGGAGTAGCATCGTGTGAGTCTCAGGTAGGTGGTGCATACCTCATTTTTTGTTTTCGTGGTTGTTTGGGTAACATGGTTTTGGCGCGTTTTCGGGTATTTTTGAGTAGGACCCGTTTTATCTGCTTTTTCATACTGTGTTGTTATGGGACCTCTGGGATGCCTTTGGGTATTCTCGGTTACCAGTTTGCGTGAGTGGGGCCGGGTGAGGGGTCGTGGTTCATCGGGGCATTTTGGCCAGGGAATGCCAAAATGGTTTTAATTGAAATATTATTGTGTTAAACTGATAGTTTAAATTATTTAAGCCTGTTATAATTATTGGAGGCATTTAAGACCTTAGTTCTGGTATGAGACAGCACCTGGTATAGTGCAATTCAACTGTTTAGTTTGTTTTGCTGGTTTATGTTTTCCTGTTTAAACATGTTATATATGCAATTGCTGAATTGCATCTGCTGGACCCTTTGGGTTGTGTTGGTCTGGACCCGGTTACGCTTGAGTGATGCTGATCACAGGTTGGGGATTTTCCCGAGTTACTTTGGGTGGTTTTGACCACGGGATTGGGCGCCATGGACGTCAGTTTGAGGCAGTACGACTGTCAGGTTGGGCATGTCCCGGGTTACTTAGATGGTGAGGCCATCGGACTTGAGAGACATGGTCACAGGGACATGAGGTGTCAGATGTTTTGGTGGATTATGACTATTTTGGGTGATTACCGCTCACTGGGACTTTGAGTAGTGTGCACACAGAGATACTCCGTGATGAGGTGGTTTTGACCACTCGTGTGGGTAGAGGCCCCCATAGTTGCGGTTAGGTATTTTGGTTGGGGGTGCTTTCCGTAGAAAGCCACGGGGAGGTGAGGAGACTTCAGGGAATGGGTGTGCCTTCGGGACGTCGGTACTTGAGACACAAGGTGTCAGGAGGCACATGGTGTCGGGTTACTATTCTAGGCGTTCCTTTGGGACGTCGGTACTTGAGGCACGAGGTGTCAGGAGGCACATGGTGCCGGGTTACTATTTGGGGCATGCCTTCAGGACGTCGGTACATGAGACACAAGGTGTCAGGTGGCACACGGTGCCGGGTTACACGACAAAGATTCTGGCGTTGGCCGAAGCAGGTGACACTCCATGGTGGCTGTTGAGCACTAGTGGAGTTTGTATTTATTTTTGCATTGTACTGATTACTGCTTTCCTGGTAAATGCATGACTGCTTAAACACATATATTTGGTACGCACCGCTGGGTGGTATCCTACTGAGATTTGTCTCACACCCTGCACGGGCCCTTCGGGACACGTGCAGACTTCATGGATTTACGTGCAAGAAAGGGCTAGCTTCAGGAGCTGGGTTACTTTAGTTGTTGCATAGATATGGTACAGACCTTGAGGTCATACCTAGCTGGGGTTTACTGTTGTGTTTACTTTTCTGTATCAGCATGGTTACTTGTTGTAGCTACTGTTGGTTAGCCATTGACGCCCTTTTGTATGTTGACTTGCTTTGGATGCATGTTTTACTGTTCAGTAGTAGTTACATGTTATCAGCATGTTGTTGTGTTTATTTCCGCTGATGTTGTTATAATTATTGCTTCCATTGATTGTTGATATTGGATATGCTTCCGCTCTGCGGGTCTGGTTTGATTCTGCTGAGTCTTTCTTTCCACTGCATCTTTACTGTTATACTCGGACCAGTACCCTTAATATGATCCTCTGAGAGGTTATATCCTCCCCACTATACCTATTCATACCCTCGCTGCTAGTCGGCAGCCTTTGGCGTTCAGGGGAGGTGCGCCTAAGGTAGTGACACTCGACCCGCTCGGCACTGTTCGGGTGGCTGGCCGAGTCCGGGATGTTACAATATTAATATATATATATATATATTATTGATTATTCATGAATATTCATGTTCATAAGCACATACATATGATTGTATTCTATATATATGTGTGTGTGTGTGTGTGTGTGTTTAGAGATGATTCATGGGATGAATTATAAATCATGATTTTGGAAATTTATAGCTTATTATTTATTCTCCCATAGAAAGTTGAAAACATATTTTACTCAATCCTATTTTAAAACTAGCATGATATAGTTTTACTTTTAAAGTGTATGCATAGACAAAAAGGTGGTGAAATATTGGGAAACTATGCTAACGCCTAATATCATTATAGTTTTGTTTGGTTTAGTAGGTTCTATATGGATGTATCGGTTTAGTATTAGACTCTTGGTTTGGGTATGGATCACAGCTAGTGAGGGTTCTTCACTTGATGCATGGAGATTAGTGGTTAGGATTTTCCCATTGTATTTTGTTTATTGAGGGTATATTTGTTGTATCAGCCCTTTCGGGTTCTTGTTTCTTTTATCTATACCTAGTTTTTTAGTGTATTTTTTTATTTTATTATTTCTCTTGTCTTTAGTTTGATTACTGTTATACTAGTATTGATATTTATTTTATGGAATGTTTGGTTAAGTTTTATTTTATTTGTTCATCAGGAAAAATCATTCCCATTGGTACTCATTAATACCATTGGTTCTTTTCTCCACCTTGGGTCAATTAGGAACACACCTCAAGGATGTCATGGTCTGTCTCGAGTGTCTGATCCATGGAGTATCTGAGGCTGGTTTATGATAAGAATACAGTATAAATAAACCAATTGGGAGACTGTAAATGTGTGTGATTTGGTATAAAGAACCTATAGAGAGAAAGTAAATGATTTTTTGGGGATAACCTACCAATATTTACGTGATCATATTATTGTGGATTTTTGTTTCTTGGACTCAACCCAAACACACCATAAAGTAGATACCCACATTGGGGTATAATATTTTAAAAATAATGTGTGTTTTTATCTTTATTATTTACTACTTTTCATGTAGTGTTGTGTGTTTGGATATCATAATAATTTACATTCATATTAATTAATGAAAAGGCTCTAATATTTATATAGAAAAGTAAAAGTGAATTGAATTCAGTAAAATATATTCATACTGAATCATCCCCCCAAGAGTGATTTTACATATCACTATACACTAAACTTCCATATTAGCTATAGTTTTAATTCATGGGAGAATCATAACATCATTTATATGATAAATTCATGATGGTAAAATGGATTCAAGGGTTTTAATCATTATTATTTACTCATATATTTCATGATGTACAAGTAAATACATGTAAAGGCTCAGAAGTGTCTTGGGAACTATATAAAGAAGGTTGTGGTTTTGAGTTCAGGTGTGGAATCATTTCCCAAATTCTCTCAGTCATTTATCCCTACTAAATATATCTTTATATCTTTTCCACCCGAGATACTAGTATATCATTGAAGAAAGAGGGTTCTACCCAATTTTTTGGGTGATTCATATTCATCCATGTATAAAACACAAAGAGAAGAGTCTTCTAACTATTCTTAAGTGATATTAAACAGACCAATGTGATTGAATATGGGATTTGTATCCAAAAATGATGAAAGGTACATGTTCATTTTATATTTACATGGTTTCAGATTTTCATAATCACATGATCTTGGGATTGAAGTTTCTCATGTCTTCTATTTTATTGAAGAAGTGTTGTTTGATCCATAGAAACATATCACATAACATTACATGGAATATATTCATAAGTTACACATCATGTGATATTTATAAACTTTGGTGGAAAATGCACATCATAATATTACATCAAACCTAGGATCATATCCTAGTAGCCCTATTTATTTGGGGTTTTGTTCGTGGTAGGAAGATGAAAAGGGAAACAATGCTAGAGGATTGTGGAGGGAATGTTAGGGCAACAGGGGTGGTCACAATGGTATTGTGGTTTATGGGGATCGACAATAGGTGTTGATGACACTAGGTTTGACTGGAGATGAGATCCTTAGAGGTGATGGGTTGGTATTGGTGACAATAGCCTAGGAATCGATGTCGAGTGGTGATCTCAGTGGTGGTGGGTTGCGACAGCCGGTAGACTAGGTGAAAACAGGTTGTGGTGGTCATCAGCGGGTTGAGGGAATGGCTCATTTGGTGGGTAGAAGAGGCGCATGACACTATTTAGACTTATCAAGCAAGTATCTTTAGGTAGATCATATCCTTTGGTAAATGCCGCATATGAGGAATATTAGAGCAAGGAATCACCCACCAGTAGACTAATTGGATTGGGAATGATGAGAGGGTTTGACTTTCTCCATCAGTACCAAACCCCGTGAAACTCTGCATGGGGAAATACTAGCTTACTATCATTATGGAGTTAGGGAGTTTTGGAATATCATGAAGCATCAGCTAGGGTAGGGGTTGTTATGTGTATCTGGTCTTTGGGCCTTCAGGTTATGTATCGGGCCTTGGGTCACTGGGCCTATAGACCATGCAAGGTTACCCCCAAACCTAATTAAAAAGGGTATTATCCAAAAATAAATAAATGCCTTCAGTATTTAGGAATCCTAAGAAACATACACAACGTGTGTTCATGAGAATACACATTGTGTAGTCGATAAATTTCTAGATCTAGAATTATTATCTATGATTCATGTTACCATGGAAATTTCCATTGGATTCACCTCTAATTACACTAGTCGTGATTTCAAATATTTTATAGTGTCATTGAGGTTCCTTTTCAGTGCTCCATTCATCAGTGACACACCACTAAGATGCCCTTCATGTGATCCCCACTGGACATGAACTCCATCATCACTGTTGTCGATTCCAACCCATGGGAAACCATCTTTCACATTTCTATCACTAATAGATGTGTAATCCACTGATGAAAATCCCAAAATCACAATTCTCCCTATTCATGCAAAGTTGTTCTCACCCGGGTACCCAATGTCGAACCACCAACCATTTCAAAAGTAAATGAAAAATCATTGTTGAAAAGAGGAGGAAAACATGATGTTGAAGAATTGGTGGCCAATGTGATTTCAGCCCTAATTTTTTGATATACCATAAATAAAAGAATAAATTCCCAATCTACCACCCATGGGAAACAAATTCTAAAAGTAATGTTACTCTTAGGGTGGTTTTTCATGGAAGAAGGAACCATCTAAATAAATACCTTATTTGAGAAATTTTTTAAGAAGGCATTAAATAAATAAACACCTTCTTTGAAAAAAAATTGAAAAGGGTTCTAAATAAATAAGCACCTTCTTTGAAAAAAAATGAAGAAGGTTCCAAATAAAGAAACACATTCTCTGATAAAAACTTGAAGAAGGCACTAAATCACTAATAAAATTCTTCCTTTTTTTTATGTTTTGTTTTATATTTTTATTTTTATTTTTCATATAACCAAAATGGCTCAATAGTAGGTTTGGAGACCAAACCCATGACTCAAGATTTTATTAAAAATAAATACATACAAGAAAAATAAATAAACGAATAAAACACTACATAAAATGCCCATATCAGAATGAAAGAAGCGTAAAAGAAAGTAATACCATTAAAATAATTCTAGATCCCAAATTCTTTGGGTGTCTTCCTCGGACCTTGGGATGTCGACCTCATCACCATGTCTTAAACCTTTGGGGAGCTTCACATTCTTCTTTTTATGATGATTCAGATGATGCCAATAGAGTGGAGAAAATCCTGAATTTCTAAGATAAGTTCCTAAAATCCATTTTTGGATTGGCATAGATTACATAGTCAAAGTTAATGGATAGAAACTTTTGCGTTGTTATATAGTCCTTGAAACAAAAAAAACATTAAACTCTATCATAGAAAATGTAGCATCAAGTGGGAAAAAAATACCATTATGCTGCCCTCTCACTGATTCCAGCAATAGGACTTTCACCTTCCTGATCCTCCAGAGGTATGATATTGGATTTGTTTTCCCATATAATAAAACATTACTCAGAATAGGCCCTTCCAAAATCAATATATGAATTTTTCATAAAATCAGTAAAATGAGGTGGGTAAGACCACATTAAACCCTCAAGACTATCATCACTCCTGCTTTGTTCATCCTGTATTTGAATTATAAATCTTGCAACCTACATAGACTGTAATTCAAAATATTTAACAATAATATCATAATTATTAATAATAATTTATTTTTTTATGTTATTTTTTTTAATTTTTTTTTAATTTTCACATTCAATGTTTTAAATTTCATATACCTTTTATTTATAGTATATTTTATGTGCACAAATTTTTTGAAGTGTAAATGTTACATTTTTAATCAATAAAGTTTGTGTCATAACAATTGTATTATTATATTATTTTTACAAGAAAAATTTTCTGTGTAAATTAATTTTTTTTGTTTATTATTTTTTTGAAATTTCATTAATTTTCAAGTAATTTTTATTTTCACAATAAATTTTAAAATTTCATACAGATTTTATTTATACTATATTTTACGCGCATAAATTTTTTGAAGTGTAAATGTTATGTTTTAAATCAATAAAGTTAGTGTTTTGTACATTATTTTTTGGTTTGTTATATTTATTAATTTTTTTATTTTAAACTATTTATTTTATTTTTAATCTGTGTTTTAATTTTAATTTAGATTGTTCTTATAGTTTATATTTTATAGGCTTTCAAAGTCACCTACTTGAAAGGTAATAATTTTTCAAGTAGGTTACTTTGAAATCCTATAAAATATAAACTATAAGACCAATCTAAATGAAAATTAAGACATGGATTAAAAATATAATAAATAGTTGTAAATCAAAATAATTTTGTAAAAAAATTCGATGAAAAATAATTTATAAGCTTTCAAAGTCACCTACTTGAAATGTTATTATGTTTCAACTAAGTGATTTGGAAGCCTATAAAATATAAAATATATGAAAAATATAAATGAAATATCAAACATGGATTAAACATATAAAAAATAGTTTAAAATAAATATAATTTAATAAATATAATGAAACAATATTAATCTAAATGAAAAAAACTTTATGCATTAAAAACATAACATGTAAACTTGAAAATATTTATGTGCATAAGATGTATTATAAATAAAATATATATGGAATTTGAAACACTGACTATGAAAGAAATTGAAAATAAAAGGAATGTAAAAATAAAAAAAAATTACACAAAAAATGTTTGCTGTAAAAATAATTTATAAGTAAAAATGTTGTGTTTTGAATGAATAATGTTTTGTGCCATTGAAATTATTTTTCATCAACATTTTTTATTAAATTATATTTATTTTCAATTATTTTTTATATTTTTATTTAATATTTCGAATTTTATTAATATTTTATATATACTTTATAATTTATCAGCTTTCAAACTCATCTACTAAAAACATTTTTACATTTAATGTAGATGACTTTATAAGCCTATAAAATAGAAACTATATGTATAATTTAAATGAAACTTAAAACATGGATTAAACATATAAAAAATACTTGAAAATAAAATTAATTTAAAAAATATAAAAAAATCAAAATAATTTACATGACACAAACTTTATTGATTAAAAAATAACATTTACCCTTCAAAAAAAGTATGCGCATAAAATGTAGTATAAATAAAATCTAAATGCAATTTAAAACATTGGTTGTACAACTAAAAATTAATTGAAAATAAAATGAGTGTCAAAAAAATAATAAATTATTATTATTAATTTTTTTATTATTGTTAAATATTTTGAATTACATTTGTAATAAATAACCATAATATTTTAAATTATTTACATGAATTACAACAATGATCTAAAAAATGGTGTAAATAATATAATTCTTAATATAACTAATAAATTAGTAAATAATATAATTTAAAATAAATATTAATTAAATTTGTAATATAGAAAATATAATTGTTAATAATAATGTTATTATTAACAATTTATAATAAAATTATTAATCATTTATAATCATCATAATAGTAATATAATTAATATTTTCATAATGAACAGATTAATAAATAATTATTTTATATGTTACATATAATATAATTATTTATTTATTTAATAATATTAAATAATAATATTATTTATAATATTATTAATTATAAATAATCATTAAGTGGAAATGAATATATGTTCATATTTATTGTTTAATAATAATAATATTTAATGATAATATGATTGTAGATTATTTGACTATAAAAAGAAAATATCAATTTTTTTTAATAAAAAATATTTTTATATTTAATTATAATTTGTTTGTATTTTTTATGTTTAATAATAATTATAATATTATTATTATTATTATATTTTAATTATATACATAATTATTATTATTTATTGAATATGTGTTATATATATATATGTTTTTATGTATATATATATATATATATATAAACAAAACATAGCAGAAAAATAATTTTTTTTAAAAAGAGGGAAAGTATTGTCTGATGTAGCACCTTCTTGAGAATATTTGTGAAGAAGGCATGTTCTTAGATGGGGCCTTATTCAAAACATTTCTGAAGAACATGCTTTCCAGGACAACGTCTTCGTCATAAATGTTCTGAAGAAGGCATTGTTTCAGATAGCGTCTTTCCCTTAATATTTTTAAAAGTGGGTGCTGTTTGAAATAGTTCCCACCCTCCTACTTGTATCCCCCAGATTCAATGATAGATTGGGAAATAGTTTCCCAATCCACATATTTTTGGAAATAGTTTTTTTATTTCTGTTATGTGTAGAAATTTTCCACCACCCAAGGGTTGAGTTGTGGCATTTTTTCATTGAACGTGAATGCTCCAATGATTTACATGATAATCGTGAGAAAAATAATGGGCATGCATGAATTGTTAAGTCCATAATAAATCATGATGGAAAAATCACCAAAAATTTAATCAACGTTAAGAACGTAATCTCAACTTGGTTTAAAGAGAAGAACAAAGCATAAATTGAAATGAAATCTCTACCTCGATGGTCAATCGTCATCACCCCATAGGTCTATTGTTGTAACAAGTTCTGATCATTGTTGTCATTATGAATCTGGAATTCACCTACACTTCACAACCCATTGGAGACTCACACTAGAAGAGGACTCCAATCCCTCCAAATATCTCTAAGGTTTCACTATTGGTAAAAATAGTTAACCCTAAAAAAATGACATAATTGAGAATTTATAAAACATAATTAGATTAATCATTCTTTTAGTAAAATACCAAAAAATACTCGTTCTGCATTCCAACAACTAAGCGTAAAAATTATACCTCACTTAGGGGAAACATATCATTCTTAAATCAACCATTTCATCAGAATTTACATATGAGCTTCTGTTAAACAAATCAACATCCGCGATCGACTGATAATTATTTATTTAATTAATTAATATTAAAAATAAAATAAATTTAGATGTGGTTAGAATCCCACCAAAACCTAGCATGTGGTAAATATTGTGCCCTGAAATTTAAGGAACCATAAAAAATTAAGATTGTATAGTATGATAAACCACTATGATTGGAGACAGTGGTAGTATCCAATAACAGTTCAAGGTACATGTTCTTCATTTTATATTTACATGGTTTCGGTTTTTCATAGCATCGTGATCTCAAGATTGATGATTTTAATCTCTTATGCTGCTTTGAACAATTTCTATCTGATCCCTAGAAACCTATCACCTATAATTACATGGAATGTATACATAAGTCACACGGCATGTGATATTTATAATCTACTGAAACCCTAGATTCATGTCCTAATAAACATACACAACTTGTGTTCATGAGACTACAATTGATAAATTTACATATCCATCCTTTCTTATCCATGATTCGTGTTTCCATCACAATTTCCATTAGATTCACCTCCAACTATGCCTGTTGTGTTTTAAACTATTGTACAGTGTCATCGATAGTCCTTTTGGGTGGTCCGTTCATCACTAACGCACCACTACAATTCCCCTCATAAAATCCCTACTAAACATGAACCCCATCATCACCTTTGTCACTTCCAACCCTTGGGAAACTTTTTGTCACGCGTTTTTCACTAGAAATTATGCGCTCCACTATTTTCAAACCTAACATCACCATTCTACCCACTCACAAAAATCCAATCTCTCGCCTAGGAACCTGATGTAAAACTATCTACCATTACAAAATTCAATGACAAATCCTTATCATAAGGGGGAGGGAAACATTATTTCAAATAATTGGTGGACGGTGTGATTTAGACCACCCAATGGTTGAGTTGTGGTGCATTGTGGATGAATGTGAAATCTCAAAATATTAACACAACAATCTCTAGAATAATAATGGCTATCGACGAATCATTAAGGTGGTAATAAACCTATAAGTTATGTTATTAAATTTTGTTTTCGTATTAAAATGTATATATTTTTATTCTACCAGTTTTAATTGGTTAATTTTCATGCATAATATTTTTTTTCAAATTAGTTTTATTATTTTAATATTATTTACTGGGCTTATTATGTTTAATGGGCCACGGTTTTGTCTCTTGGGCCTCCCACGTAGGCATGTTCCTTCAACCTGTATGTGTGGCCCGCATTTCCTTTGTATTTCCAACATGGTAATACCTACAGGCTTTATTCATGGTCATTAATCTTTTTATCGCCCATCTAATCCATGTCATCCATCTTTATCAGTGCTCAAGTGTGCCAATTTCATTCTGTTTTTTCATGGACCCATGGTTCTCATTGATTGGTTGTGCAACTTCGAGGGACTACATGTGTTAGGGGAATTGATGACCCCTGCACCACATCCATTCAACTCACCTCAAGTTTCTTTTAGCATTCTATTTTTCTCATCACTCTCATTGTTTTAGTGTGCTCTCACTCTCGTTTCTAGTTATAAAATCCTAGTTTGGAAATTCTGGTTCCTCAATGGAAAATCACCATACTTATCGTAAATCAGGGTAACTGCTGGTGTACCCTTCTAGTGGAGCTTTGATGACAGCATCCTTGGATCAAAAAGACTTGAGGTCGAGTACCTGAGTGTAGATCGATCCAATACAAGTGAGTACCTCTATGAGCACATAAATACTTAGTGAGTTTGAATATTCTATACAAAAATTTGAAAAAATCTAGAAGATATCCAGACCATTGGACCTCTTTTCATCCAACAATGTAAGTTCTTTACCTTTATTCCTTATTTATTGTTTTATAGAACAAGCATCTTGATGCTTCTATCAATGTTTCTATAGAATTGTATTTTGTAAATCCAGTTCTTATTTTGATCATTAACAAAACATCTATGTGGGTGGTGTTCTTTCCATACACATAAGTCCATGCAGGACTAGAGAATTTAAATACTTTTGTTCCTTGTTCTTTCTTTGATTATTGCATCATAAATGTTTGATTCTATTGATTTCAACTTCTATGAGAAAAACACCCAATTAGATCCTTTAGGGTTCATGTTTTTTGTTCCAATAAGAGCACAAGTACCCCTCACATAGTGATATCAGAGACTCACTAGTTCTCTTTTTCTATCAAACCTATTTCTTGATTTCAATATTGGTTTTTGTTTTAAATTCCACATTTCAATCTCTTCTTAGAGCACCTATTTTATCTACTTTTTTTTATTAGTGTTGTTGTAACTTCTATTAATTCCTATGTATTTTGAATCTAGTTTAATAAGAATTTTTTACCCTTGATATTTTCTGGTTTTGGGGGTCATATGATTAATGTTTTCCATAAGAACTCGATATCTAATCATTTGGTTAAACATGTCAAAAACTAGGTTTGAAATTGAGAAATTTGATAGAGACTATGACTATAATATTTGGAAAATTAATATGAGATCCCTACTAGTCCGTTAAGGCTTAATTGATGCCCTCTACATACCTAAGAAACCTATTTTGATTGTAAATGAAACTAGATGGGCTACTACTGAATATCAAGATGTCACCCCTGATGTTTTAGTTAAATAACATAGTTCTCTTCTGTTTTCTTTAGGAGATAAAGTTCTTAGGGAAGATTCCTATAAATCTATTTTTGTTGGTATATGGATTAAACTAGAAAATTATACATGGAAACTTATTTATTTGGAAAGATTTATAATAAACATCGAATTTTCACATTTAAAATGAAACTCATTTGTTCAATTCATGCCCATTTAGACAAATTTAACAAATTCATGTTAGATTTATCCAACAGAAATGTAATTGTTGATGATGAAGATCAAGAAATGATCCTTCTAATTTCTTTATATGATTCCTATAGCACCTTAGTAGAAACCATGATGTATGGTCAAGATTCCTTTACCCTTAAAGAGGTTAATTATTCCCTTCTATCCAAATAATTACATAATAAAACTTGGATAAAAGGTGAGGTAGAGAGAATGTTTACTAGTGGTAAAACATAGTCTAAAGGTAAAAAATAAAGATTTTAATAAGGATAAAAGCAAGAAGAATAAGCAACCCAATCCAAGGTCCAATTATAGGGAAAGAAAGGTTTTTTTTTCTTTCATTATGGTAATTCTAGGCACACTATGACCAAGTGTAGGAAGGTTAAACAAAAAATTGAAAATAAATAGCTTATTGACCAGTCCCTTCTAGTTGTTTTTGTTTATGAAACAGCTAAAGTGTTAAATGTGTCCACCCATTCCCACAATTATGAGTGGGTCCTTGACTCAAGCTTCTCAATCCACATGTTTCTTTTTAGAGAGTCATTCTTAGAATTCGTAGAGAGAGTGGAAAGATATTTCATCTTAGGGAATAATAAGTGGTTTAAGGTATAGGGAAGTGGTTCTATTTTAATATAATTAGATTACCATTTCATCATTACATTGTTTGATTTTAGGTGGGTTCCCAACCTTCATAGAAACCTGATTTCCTTAGGGATTCTAGAAAAAAAGGGGTTCACTTTAAGGTCTAAAACCAAATGCCTAAAAATCTCTAAAGGATATAGAACTATCATAAAGGGTCCTCTCATTAATGTGTTGTTCGATTTTAATGGAAATACCCATTCAAGATAGTTGGTTAGTGTTTATACAACTAATACAGATAATACTCTGCTATGGCATAGGATATTAGGGCATGTAAGCTTTAAAGCTCTAGAAGAACTCAACAAGGGATATTGAGTGACATCACACCGAGAACCCATATATTTTTTGAACATTGTGTGATGAAAAATTCTAAGAGAGTCACCTTTAATAAGTCCAACTTTAAAGCTTCCATCCCATTAGAATATGTACATTCTAACCTATGGGGATCAGCTAGGACTACCTCCAATGGTGGGGGCTCTTATGTTGTCACTTTTATAGATGAATTCTAAAGAAGTGTCTAGATTTATATTTTGAAAAATAAATCTAATGTTTTCTAAACCTTTAAATCCTGAAAAATTTTAGTTAAAAATCAGGTTGGGAGGAAAATCTAAATAATGAGAACAGATAATTCCTTAGAGTATATATACACTAAGTTTATTCAATTATGTGAATTTGAGGGTATTAAAAGGCAGCAAACTGTTAGGAAAACCCCCCAACAGAATGATCATATAGAAAGAGTGAATCGAACTATCTTAGAAAGAGTCTAAATCATGAGTTCATGATTAGGTCACCCTAAATCCTTTTGGGTAGAGCCTTCTAGAACAATAGTCTACCTTATAAATAGGTACCCTTCTTCTTCCAATCAGATTAAAACCACAGAATAATTATGGAATGGTAAACCACCTTATTATAGCTACTTAAGAGTCTTCGGATGAATTGTTTATGCTCATGTTAAGACTAATATACTTGAACCTAGATCCCTTAAATGTACCTTTATAGGGTATCCTGAGGGTGTAAAAGGTCATAATATTTAGGCTAATAAACCTGGTTACCAAAAATTCATCATATGTATGGATGTAGTGTTCCATGAGTCATGTTCTCCCAAATACATGTCTATCACACATAATAGTAGCGATCCATATTTAGAATAGGATGATGAAACCGACCCTCCAGATCATTTTGAGTCTATTTTCCCACTCACTCCACTTGATCCTCATCCCATAACCCATGATGATTATGGATCCTGTTCTAGTTCAGATTCTGAAACAGAACCTCCTGCCAATAGTAGATACTATCAATTGACCCGAGATAGAGTTAAGAGAGTTCCTAGACCATCTTCTTGGTTTAGAAAATATGATATGGATTCTTATGACTTTCATATTTCTCAAGAACTAGATGGTAATGATCCTCAGACCTATAAAAAATTACTTAATGATAAAGACTCTAAACAGTGGCTATTTTTCATGGATGAAGAAATAAATTCCTTAAGAAAAAATCACACCTTGTGTACTGTGAATAAACCACCCAATGATAAAGTAATTGGTTCTAAGTGGATTTACAAAAGGATAGAAGAAAACACTATTGGAAATAATATTAAATTCAAATCAAGACTAGTTTCTAAGGAATTCCTTCAAATAGAAGGAATATACTATTCTGAATCCCCCCTCCCATTGTTAATCATTCTCCATTAAGATTGTTACTTTATTTTGCAGCCTATAGTGACCTACACATTGAAAAAAATGGTGTTAAAACTGTATTCCTTCATGGTGATTGGAATGAGAAACTTTACATAAATCCTCTTGATAGTTACTATAAATAATTAAAATCAAATCAGTTTTTCCTTTCTAATAAATAATTATATGGTTTAAAACAAGATTCAAGGAAATGGTATATGAAATTTGACTATTTTATTCTCAATAATTGATTTACAAGGAGAAAATATGATGCTTGTGATTATTTTAAATAAATTAAAAATCACATGCTTTATTTGGTGTTGTATGTTGATGATATTATCATTATTTAAAAAATATATGAGTGTTATTATTGGTATAAAATATAAATTAAAATTCATGTTTGAAATAAAATAATTAGGTATATCTAAGAAAATTCTAGGTGTTTAAATAATTAGGGAAAGTCCTAATAAATGGATTTATTTATCACAATATGCTTATATTTTAAATACTCGTAAGAGATACATGTATGAATCTCTCAAACATGTTAGTATAACTCTTAGAAATAACTTCAAATTTTCTTTGACATAAGAACCTACTGTTTCTGATGATATTATATTTATTTATAAAATCCCTTGTGCTAATATAGTGGGAAGAATCATGTATTACATGATATGAACTAGGCCTGACATTAATTTTTTAATCTGTACCCTTAGTAGATTTATGGCCACTCTAGGGAATCCACATTGGCATGACCTGAAATGGATACTTCTGTATTTGTCCTATAGCTCCAAATTTTCATTTTTTTGGTAAAAATGTGGATAATTCTAAATTTATAGTTGGATATGTAGATGCTAAATATGCATGGAATATTGATACTATGAAAATTTTGACTTGTTAGGTTTTCATTTCTTATAGAGGCCATATCTCATGGAAGTGTAACATACAGTCTATGGGTTTCTTTTAAACCATAGAATCAGAGTATATAGCCTTAACTGAGGTTGTTGAGGATGCATTGTGGTTGAATGGTTTGTCTTGTGATCTTAACCTTTATAATTATGTTGTTAATGTTTATTATGATAGTCAATGTGCCCTGTATTTATCCAAAAATTTAGTATGTCATGGTGAATCTAAACACATATACATTAGAAAACATTTTATTAGAGACATTATAGAATCTGGAACCATGTGTGTAAATAAGATACACAATGATGATAACTTGACTCATATCTTGACTAATGTCGCAGTATTGTCTCAATTCAAATATTTCTTAAATAGAATTAATTTTGTTCCAATTATATAATATTAGGTGTAAGAGCATCACTAATTTTAATTGAAAATGGTGAAGATTTGTGAATTATGGTATTCAATTTTTTTTTTCATATTGAAATGCCTATGTTTTTATTCTACCAGTTTTAATTGGTTAATTCCCATGCATACAAAATTTTTCAAATTAGTTTTATTATACTCATATTATTTTATGGGATTATTCTGTTTGTTGGGCCATTGTTTTGTCACTTGGGCCAACCGCACGGGCTTGTTCCTTCATACTATATGTGCAACCCGTGTTGCCTTTGTATTTCCAATGTGAAAATCCTTGTAGCCTTTATTCTTCTCAATTGATCTATTTACCACACATCTGATTCATTTCATCCATCTGTCCTAGGGCTTGAGTGCATTGATTTCATTTTTTTCCGTCATGGAACCATGGAGATCATCGATTGGTTGTGAAGCTTCAAGGGACTGTGGGTCTTAGGGGAATTTATTACCCTTGAACCCCATCCATTCGACTCACCTCGAGTCTCTTTCAGCATTCGTCCCATCCCACTCACTATTTTGGTGTTCTTTTTCTCTTGTTTCTGGTTCTAGAACACTAGCATGGTGATTCTGGTTCCTCTACAGTAAATCACCACACCTTCCATACTCATGGGTACACTGTTGGTGTACCCCTTCTAGTGGAGCTTTGGAAATGATGTCCTTATATCAAAAATAAGTGAGGTTGAGTACCTGAGGTGAGATTGATCCATTCCAGGTGAGTACCTCTACGAGCACATAGATCCTTAGCGAGTTTGAAGATTTAGTGCAACACTTCGATGAAGGCAAGAAGAGATCAGGACTATCGGACCTTTTTTGATTTGGTATTATATGTTCTTTACCTTTTTTTCTTGTTTATCATTTTAAATTACTAGAATATTGATTCTTCTATCACTGTTTCTATAGCCTTGAATGTTGTAAATCTATTTCTTCTTTTCATCATTAAAAAAATGTGTGGGTGGGTGGTGTTCTTATCATACACGTAGGTATCAGCAAGACCAAATCATGTAAATCCTTGTATTCCTTATTTTATTTTAATCTTACATCTTGAATGTTTGATTCTATTTATTTTTACTTCTATGAGAAAAAACCCCAGTTTAATCCTTTAGGGTTTGTGTATTCTGTTCCAGTCATTACACTCTTACCCCTCACAAAATCGTGATGGGAAAATCACTAAAAATATAATCAACATTAAGAATGTACTCTTAACTTGGTTTAATGAGAAGAATGGGGCATAAATTGGAATCAAACCTCTACCTTAATGGTGAATCATCTTCACTTTATAGGCCCATTGTTTTCATGGGTTCTGATAACAATCATTGTTGCGAATCTAGAATTTTCCTCCACCTATCAATCCATTGGAGACTCACCTAGAAAGAGGATCCCCAATCCCTCAAACTCTCTTTAAGATTTCATTGTTGGAGAAATTAGCTAACCTGAGAAAAAATGACATAAATGAGAATTTATAACACATGATTAGATTAAGTGGTCTTTTAGTAAAAGAATGGAAAATACTCAGTCCACATCTCAACACCCGAGCGTAAAAATTATACCTTGATTAGGGAAACATCTCATTCTGGACTCAACCTCAGCACTGAAATTTCCACCTGAACTTCTGTTAAGGAGATATCATCGTCCGCACTTATAGGATAATTATTTATTTAATTATAAAAATTAAAAATCCCATAAAATTATATGTTCTGGGAATCCCACCAAAACTTAGCAAGATGATAAATATTTCACCCCAATATTGAAGAAACCATAAAAACTATGATCGCCAGCTATCATAAGTTTTTCTTTTTATCCCTTTAAAGGATCCAAGACTTTAGAACTCAAAAAAATCTTTTTTGTGGCTCAGAAAACATATCCATGCATGACCCAACTTGTCAAAATGATCAGACCAGCCCAAGAGATTAAATCTTTTTCACATTCCTAACCACCACCACCCAACTTCGGTCACACTTCACTTGAAATCTCATGTCCAAAGGTTCAAATTTTGATTAAAAATTTTATGATGAAATTGAATTATCCACAATAATTATTTAAAATATTTGGAAATAAATTAAATTACTTAAAATTGTATTCACGATTTCCAAAAAAAACTTATTATTTTTATTTTATTACTTTTTATGGGTATAAATACTTTTATAAAAGGAGAAAGAATGTTCGGGAGGGGATTATAAATCAGTAAGAACCCAATAAAAACCATTAAAACTTTATCTAGTAAAATTATTTTTTTTATAAAATTTATTTTTTAAAGAATCTATGTACTGGTTTATGTATGTTAATGTGCATTCAATTTTTTCATCAATGTGTGTGTGTGTGTGTTCAATTTTTCAATATGATGATAATTATTAATGAATGTATAATAATGTTAATTTTAATTAAAAATTAAAATATCAAAAAATTGTGGGGGCCACTCACAATTTTGGGAGTAATTGGTGGAGGATGTTTTCCTGGGAGTCCTCTGTCAGCAACAACTCCACACAGCAGCATCTTCCATGGTTGGCAGCCGACTCAGTAGACTTTGAAGCAGCCAATGGAGGAAAATTTCAAGGGTAGATAAAACACCCAAACCACCAGAGAAAAATGTGTGTTCCTCTATAAAATGGGATTGAATCCCATGAATTGTAACAAGAGTAAAAACCCTATTGTAATACAGTTATGTTATCCTCCTACATATTATATAGAAAGAGAAATAGACAGGTCTCTCTTCTCCCATGGACATAGTCACCATTACTGAACCATGAAAATCATGTGTGTTCTTCATTTCTCTCTTCTGTTTTTTGTGTTTTTCGTCGCCACAAACCTCTGTTTCCCCAAAAAAGTGGTATCAGAGCCATCGATAATGAAACAATGACATTGCAGTGAAGTTTTCCGGTAATCGGAAAATTGAACTTGGTTAGAAATTTTTTTTAGTCTAGGTCTGTGAAGAGCTCAGTGAGATGATTCCAATAGTGTAATTGGCGTCAAAAATAGATCTAAAATGAAGTCGGTAGAGACAATCAAAGTTTTTGTCAAACCATGGGTTCTATAGTACCCCCTTGCTGGAGAAGATGATACTATTCACACTGGAGGAAATATTCTAATGGTTTTCCTATGACTATTCCAATGAGCCATGTCAGCGCCACATCATTGGTTGATCCATATCATTTAATCTATTTTGGCTATTTCTTGGCCAATCAAAGTCTATTTTCAGTGATCTAGGAGCCGATTGCAACTATTTCGACCGTTCTGGACACATTCGTATGGTTAGATTTTCGAAATTCTAACTACATAAATAGAAGAAAATAATGGTAACATGATTAATCTTAACACTTTTAATTATGTTATCTGGAAACCCAAAATGAAGGATCTTTTGTATATTAAAGATTTTTGGAAACCAATAGTGGAGACCACTAAGCCTATTGCAGCACAAGTGGATTGATCATCAATAGGCAGTCAATTTGATGTGTAGACAACACCCAATACCCCGTCAGTTAATGCAGAGTGGGTCATGCTCAACAGAAAGTGTGATTCCCAAATCATATAGTGGATCAACAAAATTATCGTCCATAATTTTACCAACTAACATGATACTTTCGTTATTCCGCAAAAATTGGAAAATATGTATGTGAGTACAATCAGGAGAAATAAAGAAAACCTAATATTCCATCTTGTCGACTTAATGTAAAAAGACGAAACCAACATATAGAGGTACATGAGTGAGTTACAGTGTACTTTTGATCAGTTTAATTCCATAAAAATGATGACTAATGATGATTTGTAGACAAAGTTGATGTTGAGTTATTTACCAAATATGTGGGACAAATTAGTTGTGTAGGTCAATAATTCCACTCCAAATGGAACTCTCACCATGGAAATAATGAATTTATAAATTTTAAATGAATAATCCAAAAGAAAAGATGAGGGATATGCACCTAAATCATAGGCTCTTTTCACTGAAAGACAAGGGAAGAAGAAATGGCAGCTAAGAAGCATAGGAAGAGAACCTCATGACCAAAGTATACAAATGAGGAAGCAATCAAAATCTCAATCGAGATATGACATGATGTGTCACCACTATGGCGATCCTGAACACTTCATTTGGGTGCGTAGAAGTTTTAAGGTAGAGCAGAGGAATAAGGATGGTAAGACCCAAAATAATGATACCACAGTTGTCAATGAAGAGATTGTTATTGTCAAAGAAGATAATCAGATCAGTCTTCCAAGCCAAGATTCAACATGGGTGATCGATTCCGACGCCTCCTACCATGTCACTGCCAGAAGATATTTCTTCTCAAATTACATTTCAGGGAGTTTTATACATGTGAATATGGGAAATAATGGTGCATCCAAAATCATTGGTGTTGGTAATATTTTTCTGGAGACTAATATTGGATGCATGTTATTATTGAAGGATATGAGGCATTTTCCTGATATTCGCATCAATATGATATCCACTAGAATTCTTGACAACGATGGATATTTTAGTTCCTTCGGTGATGGGAAATGAAATATTATCAAAGGTAACTTGGTAATTTCTAAAGTAAAGAAAGATACTTATCTTTATCTCAAAGATACAAGAATGTATGGAGGATAAGTCAATGCAGCCCAAAAAGATGTTCCTACCGAATTTTGGCACAAGTGTCTTAATAACTTGAGCGAGGGAGGAATCAGAATGATCTCCATAAAGGATCACTTACTAGGATTAAATGGCACACATTTGGATACTTGTGTTGATTGTGTCATGGGAAAAAAATATAGAGTATCATTCCATGGTTATATACCATCTAGAAAAGAAAATGTTTTAGATTTTATTCACACTGATGTTTCATTGATGAACACTAAGTTAATGGGAGGTTATATTTATTTTTATACCTTCATAGATGATCATTCTAGAAAAGTATGTTCCTTTTCCTTGAAGTCTAAATATCAAGTTCAGGATTTTTTCATGAAATTTCATGTGAAGGTGGAAATAGAAATAGGTAGATGATTAAAGTGTGTGTGAGCACACAATAGAGGAGAGTATCATGGTCTATTTGAGGAGTATTGTATGAGTTTTGGCATTATACTGGAAAAATTAGTACCGAGGATGCCTCAACATAACAGTGTTGTTGAGAGGATAAACAGGACAATTTGTGAGATAACGATGTTGCTGAGAGGATGAACAGGACAATTTGTGAGATATTTTGGTGTATGCTTGATCGTGCTGTCATGACACGTCAAATTGATTATGTTTTTTAGGATGATATATAATCTAGGGCAGACCCTAGGTAGTCTCTCAAGGAGCGTTGGTAGGTTTAGAGTAAGTGTTCTTAATAAAAGGGACTAAAAAGGGGGGTATTTTTTAAAACAGTTTAAAGAAAATGAATTGATTTAAAGAGTTTAATAATTGAAAAATAAAAGAGGTGTTTTAAAATTATGTGATAAAGGATATCATTTCAAGTTCACTACACAACTTGGATAGTTCATTGTTCTGAAAATATTGACATGGTTTTGTTCAATTCTTTGGTTGAGGGTTGTCAAGATCTTGATTCCCCTCTTGCCTCTTAAAATGTTGCACAAAGCACCAACCCTTGACAAAACAATCATGTTGTCAAGGTTTGGATCTCAATAACAGAGTTAAGGCTACCAAAACATACTGAAATCTTATGTATGTGTGATATTAATAGGGTTCTTGTCTTGTCCTATCGGAACAAACCAAAATCCCCACTTGAAATCTCAACCCAATCGGTGTTGAGATAAAAAGTGTTTCACTTAAATTAA
Organism: Viscum album; assembly: GCA_963277665.1. Classification (NCBI taxonomy): domain Eukaryota; kingdom Viridiplantae; phylum Streptophyta; class Magnoliopsida; order Santalales; family Viscaceae; genus Viscum; species Viscum album. The sequence continues at coordinate 1,392,078,853 of OY728121.1, forward strand.
ACCACACAAATGAATTAGGAAGAGAAGATAATAGAGATTAATCATAAGTGAAATATTTAACACACAAATTATACAAAACCAGTGGAAGAACAAGTGCTGGAACTCCCTCCCAAGTAAGTGTAGCTCCCTCGAAATGATCGCCCACCGTTTAGCTCGCCATCGTGAGGAGGAGGAGGCTCGGGTGAAACTCCTTCTTCATCCTTGATACCCCTATGAGGATAGGGGACTCCAAAAATTATTGGATGATGAGATTAATCCCTTGGGTCTCCAAAATACCAGAGATTTTTCTCCTGGTCGAACTTACAAATGAGGAGCCCAAGGTGCCCTTTTATAGGAAATGTGGGAGGTGGTTTTGGGCACACCGATTTACTAAAACATCTTGGAACATTTTTTATCCTACCAGACAGTATTAAAACGTTTTGTGGAAAACTAAAAATTTGTAGCTCCACGTCTTGAATATCTCCACCGAAATTTTGGCATCATTTCAACAAGTGGAGCGCGAGATATGGACAGATCACAGCACACAACTTTTGACCTCGAGCAGATTGGGTTTGCTGGACAGATCAGGTCGGATGGGCCCCTTAATGGAAGAATCTCTCTTGGGTTATTAAATTAAAGTTGTATAAAAATGAGTTTTGGATAATCCCAAAAAATATCAGCCCATTTGGATGCACGGTGGAGTATCAGCATGAATTTGAGTCCACTGAACTTCTTGGATCCTGCGCAGTTTGGCCCATTTTCAAGGACATCATCATGGGCCCTCTAAATCACCTCCACCTACATTGTAATTTTAAAAACAAGTATCATTGCCCTATTTAACAGTGATAAACACAAAATTATTTAATCAAACATGAAGCACAATTTGATAATATTTTTATAATTTTTAATACAAAATATGTTTAGCACAGCGGTGTAAGGGTGAAAATGAAACAGTGAATCGTGGTACGATCACACCCCCACACCTAAACATTTGCACTCTTGGGAAAATTCACATTTCTAAAAGTTATGCATGTAGATATTCCCAACTTCATGAAGATTTAACATTCTTGAGAAACTAATTTCTGATAGAATTGTGATCAAATCACAAATCACACCGAGGAGTTATTCTCAGTGATCATGGAAAAAGTCATCTCAAAAATTGTATCCAAATAAAATTCGAAGAGACTAATGATACCAATAAAAGAAAATAATTCAAAAGTTAATCATGTCACCAATTCTCCACATGTGCGTGTGAAAACAATTTCATGCTATTCTTTCCACTTTATATTAAATAAATATAAGTTATTTTAAAATTAGTCTACTGACTTGATTCATTCCACCGAACTTGACCTACATCCTTTGCAATCAAATTCCAAGACCCACTCAATTACGCATTCCCAAAAGTCAAACCTAAATCTCCCGACCTAGATATCCCCATATGATGTACATTTCATCACTCCCCTCAATATTTATTTTTTTTTCAAAAGTTGCACTTGGAACAAATATCACACTCTTATCTCAACCGATGTTTGATGTCCTCACGACACTAATTGTAATAGTTATAATAACATAAAAAGTCGAGAAAGGGTGGTTTTTGACCTTCCCAAAATACAACCCCATTTTTTTGTGTTTTTTTTTGAGGGCGTACAATAGTCAGATAACAGGTACACACACGTAGGTCAATCTGGTACAGTAATGAAATAGATCGGATAAGGAACGAACGTATGTAAAGATCATTTGTAAAGTAGAGAAAAATTAACCTAACTTATATTTACCTTCAATAAAGTAAGAAATATTCACACTTCATGGTTGGGTGCAAAAATTTGTAGAGAGATTAAATGACACAATTTTCCCTTAAACTATTCACAAAAAATGGTACCACTCTTCTCAATGGATTCAAAATGATACAACCATTCATATCATCAACCAACAACCAATTTTCAAGATAAATTCACACCACAATGTTGAATTCATACTGAAATGCACATTTCATCAGAATTTTTTTTTTTTTTGAATGTTAAAGCAACTTGAAAATGGGAAATTACTCATGTATTTTCAATAAATTCAACGATAAAACGAGCATCATTTTCCATGATAAATTAGGCATAAAAATTTATCATTTTAGCACAGAAGTGAGGGGGGGAAATAGGGGGTAAAGTGACAATACCATGCAACAAGTAAAAAAGAGAACAAAGAAGAGAGACAATGAAAAATTCCTAACAAACATAGGGATGTACCCATGAGGGGGAAAGTGACAATACCATGCAACAAGCGAAAAAAAGAAGAAGAAGGAAGGATAATAAATAATTCCTAACTAACCCAGGAATGTACCCATCCCCCCACACTTAGAGAATGCAGTGTCCTCACTGTAATAAAAGAGATTGTGGGAAGGAAGGATAAAACCTGGTGAGTGTTATTCATAGACTGCTTCTTGAACATGGAGTTCCTCCATTGGGGACTCTGGAATGGCTTCATGGAAGTGCTCCAACCGCTGCCCATTGATAGTGAAGGTTTGCTTGGTGTCTTCATTTTGAACCTGGACAACACCAAATGGAGAGAAATTAGTAACAATGTAAGGTCCAAACCAATGGGAACGAAGCTTACCAGGGTGCAACTTCAGCCTTGCATTGTAGAGGAGGACCTTCTGCCCGATGTGGAATTGACGATGAAGGATGAGATGGTCGTGGGCAGCCTTGGTTCGCTCCTTATAAATCCGAGAGTTCTCATATGAATCTCTTCTCATTTCCTCCAACTCCTGAATCTGCAATTTCCTTTGAATACCTGCACCATAAAGATTAGAATTGCATTGTTTAATGGCCCAGTAGGCCCGGTGCTCTACCTCAACAGGGAGGTGACAACTCTTCCCAAAAACTAGCCGATATGGTGACATGTCAATTGGAGTTTTGAATGCAGTATGGTAAGCTCATAATGAATCATCGAGTCTAAGACTCCAGTATTTTCTGTTTGGTTGAACCGTTTTCTCGAGAATCTGTTTTACCTATCTATTTTACACTTCGTCTTGACCATTTGTTTGTGGGTGATAAGTAGTAGACACTCGATGCCCAACCCCATACCTGCGCAAAAGAGATTGCATTGTGCGGTTGTAGAAATGAGAACCCTGATCACTGATGATAAACCTAGGTAATCCAAACCTATATAATATTTGGGTTCTCAAAAATTCCACAATTGTCTTGGAATCATCTGTCCTCATGGCTCGTGCCTCTACCCACTTTGAAACATAATCCACTGCCAGAAGAATGTAAAGGTTCCCAAATGAATTGGGGAATGGTCCCATAAATTCAATGCCCCAAAAATCAAAAATGTCATAGAAGAGAAAGGGTTGTTGGGGCATATCATTTTTTTAGAGACATTCCCCATTCTTTGACAGCGAGGACAAGATTTACAGAATTCATGGGCATCCCTAAACAATGTGGGACAAAAGAGACCAGAATCTAAGACCTTGCGAGCAGTCCGTTGGGGACCAAAGTGGCCCCCACAAGAAAGTGTGTGGCAGAACCTAAGGATAGACCGAAAATCACTATCGGGAACACAATGCCTAATAACTTGATCACTACATGTGCGCCATAGGTAGGGGTTATCCCAAATATACCAACGGGACTCATGTTTTAGACGGTTGGCCTGGTTTTTGGTGAAATCAGCAGGAATGAAAGATGTTGCCAAATAATTTACAATTTCAGCATACCAAGGAATAACATCTTGCACTTGGTACAATTTCTCATCAGGAAAAAATTCATTTATGGGAATACAGGGGGATGATTCAATGTCCGTGGATGGGAGAATCCTACTGATATGGTCAGCAACCACATTCTCTGCTCCTTTTTTATCCCTAATTTCTAGATAAAATTCCTGAAGGAGGAGCATCCAGCGAATGAGACGTGGTTTGGATTCCGGTTTCTTAAGGAGATACCGGAGGGCTGCATGGTCTGAGAACACAATGACTTTGGACCCTAGAAGGTATGACCTGAATTTATCCAAGGCAAACACAATGACAAGAAATTCTTTTTCAGTTGTGCTATAGTTTCCTTGGGCAGGGTCCAGAGTACGTGAGGCATAAGCTATGACATGTGGATCTCGGTCGACCCTTTGTGATAAGACTTCCCCAACTGCATAGTTAGAGGCATCACACATGAGCTCAAATGGTAAATCCCACCGAGGTGGTTGGATTATTGGGGGTGACGTGAGACTCCATTTTAACTTATTAAAAGATTCCTCACATTTTTTATCAAAAACAAATTCTTTTTATTTTTGGAGTAATCAGGAGAGGGGGAGTGCAATTTTACTAAATTCACGAATGAAACGACGATAAAATCCAGCATGACCCAGGAAAGACCGCACATCCCAAACATTTTTAGGGAATGGTAGTGAGGAAATGATATCTACTTTTGATTTTTCCATTTGGATACCTTCCCCAGAAATGACATGTCCCAAAACTATGCCTTGTCGCACCATGAAATGGCATTTCTCATAATTTAATACGAGATTATTTTCAATACAACGACGTAGGACAGAAGCAAGACTACTCAAACATTCATCAAAAGAGGATCCATAAACAGTAAAATCATCCATAAAAACCTCCATGCAATTCTCCAGGTAATCCGAAAAAATACTAACCATACATCGTTGGAAAGTACCTGGAGCATTGCACAGACCAAATGTCATCCTTCTATAAGAAAATGTACCAAAGGGGCAAGTAAAGGTTGTCTTTTCCTGATCCTCAGGGGCAATATGGATATGAAAGTATCCAGAATACCCATCAAGGAAACAGTAATGGGACTTCCCTGCTAGCCTCTCTAGCATCTGGTTAATGAATGGCAATGGGAAATGGTCCTTCCTAGTGTGTTGGTTTAGTCGGAGATAGTCTATACAGACACGCCAACTATTCTGCACACGAGTTGGAACCAATTCATTGTTTTCATTTTTAACTACAGTAAGGCCAGTTTTTTTAGGAACTACTTGAACAGGACTGACCCATTGGCTGTCAGAGATAGGGTAAATGATTCCAGCAGCCAACAATTTTGTTACTTCTTTTTTAACAACATCAAGTAGGTTTGGGTTCAGTCGACGTTGTGACTGCCTCACTGGTTTAGCCTCATCATTTAATAAAATATGATGTGTGAAAATTGATGGGCTAATTCCAGGAATTTCAGTAAGTGTCCATCCCAAATCTTGTTTATACTTCCTCAAAAGATCAAGCAGTCTCAATTCATGCTCAGGAGGGAGTGAACTAGCAATGATGACGGGAAACTTGTTTCCATTCTCAAGATATGAGTATTTTAAATCTTGAGGCAGTTGTTTCAGTTCCAATTCTGGGGGATTTTGGATTGACGGAAGTGTGTGTGAAAGTGAGAAGTCATTGATCTCATCTAACTGCTCAATGGTAACATCCTCAGATGAGGAATGAGCTTTTACAAGCTTAGCAGTATCATCGATGGTCATGTGATCCTCTGTGTTCAGGAAATCATTAATTAACAAACATGCATGACATTTCTCTAGACCGCTACAACAATCAATGCATGATTCATTGCCTAAAATTTCAATCAATGAAGAAAACTTGGAAAGGGAAGGGAGAACATCAATTGAATTGACAGAGAGAGGAGTGTTCTTCTGAGGGGTGCTTCATTGCATCAAGGATATTTAAGTGGATAGTATTACCACCAAACTCCATAGATAATGTACCATTATGGACATTAATTATGGTTTTGGTGGTTTTCAAGAAAGGTCTCCCCAATATAATTGGGGCGTGTCCATTCATCTTATCATCTTCCATTTTAAGCACGTAAAAATCAGCAGGAAAAATTAAATTTTGCACCCTCACAAGAACATCCTCTAACACACCAGAGGGGTGTTCTATACTCCGATTTGCTAGCTGAACGACAATACCAGTGGGCTTCAGTTCACCGACCTGCAATGAAGAGTAAATAGAGTGAGGCATCACATTAATAGAAGCACCCAAATCAAGCATAGCGTCGGAACATGAATACTCCCCTATGGTGCACAGAATCGAGAATGTCCCAGGATCATTGCACTTGGTAGGTTGTGATGGCTCTATCAATGATGAAACATTCCTCCCCAGGCTCACCTTCTCATCACCACGAAGCCTCCTTCGGTGTGTACACATCGCCTTCAAAAACTTGGCATATCTTGGAATTTGCTTCACAGCATCAATCAAAGGAATGTTAACCTGTACTTTCTTGAAAGTTTACAAGATTTCTTTATCAAGTTCGGTTTCTTTTTGTTCCTAGTTTGGGAATCCCTTTGAGGAAATGGAAGAGGAATGGTTGGGATAGGTGGCTCATCAACAACCACAGTCTTTCCTTTGGAAGGGCTTATCTCAGGAAAAGGGTTTTCTTCTCTTGGACCATTTTCAGCAGTTGGGATGGTGGTTTCCTTTGGATGGGAGGACTCTAATGGAGGGTTCATTTGGATTTTGAGTTGTGCCCCACTCCTAAGGGTGATGGCACTAACATTTCCTTTATCCCTAGGGTTTACTACTGGTTGAGATGGTAGTTTACCCGACCCATGACTTTGGATTTCCCCCACCGAGTAGGCAAGTTGGCCTAGTTGGGTCTTTAGGTCTTGTATGGCTTCTTGGGTGGTTTTTTGGAATTGGATATTATTGGCAGCCATTTTCTTCATCATATATTCTAGGATAGGCTCGGTTTTTGGAGGGGGTGGTTGGAATGGCCTTTGGGGTGGTTGAGGATTTCTGGGTGGTGGTGGATGACTACTCTGACCCTGTTGGTTCCATTGCTGTTGAGGTTGGTTTGAATACCCCCCTTGCCTATAGGCTTGGTTGTCCTTCCACCCTTGGTTGGATGGATAGTATGGTTCTTGCCTAAAGGGTTGGTTAAAGGGGCGTCCTGGAAATATTGCCTCACAACTCTCAGAAGTTTCTCTCAATTGAGGACATTGGTCAGAATAGTGGGTGTCAAAAGAGAAGATTCCACAATGGATGGGAGGAGGAGATTGATATTTCCCTTGGGAGAGATCAATTTTTCGTAGAAGGTTACTTACCTCTTCGAACTTTGTGTCCACCTTCTTCTCAAACTCAGTACTTTGCACCTCATGGACACCTCAAATGGGAACACTGGACCGTGTACCGAATTGTTGAGTGTTTTGTGTCATGTTCTCAATGAGGATTCTTGCAGCAATTGGGGTCTTATCTACCAATGCACCACCTGTAGTAGCATCAATCATATTTCGATCAATAGGAATCAAACCTTCATAAAAATATTGAATTAAAAGTTGATCACTTATTTGGTGGTGTGGGCAACTTGAACATAACCTTTTAAAGCGTTCCTAATATTCATGTAATGTTTCCCCTTGAGATTGTCTTATACCACATATTTCTTTCCTTATAATTTCAGTTCGAGAGGCTGGGAATTATTTTTCAAGAAAAAGGCGTTTCATGTCTGCCCAGCCCCTAATTGGTGAATTGACATAGTATAACCAATATTTTGCAGTGTCTTCTAATGAAAATGGGAATGCCCTAAGCTTCACTTGTTATTCATCCACATTAGCAAGTTTTAAGGTTGAACACACAGTATGAAATTCTTTTAAGTGCTTATGAGGGTCTTCTCCAGGCAATCCATGAAATCTTGGTAATAAATGGATTAGACCGGATTTTAGTTCAAAATTAGGTGTCTCGCCTTGAATTTGAATGTAAGTGGGTTGGATATCAACATCAGGTGAGGTTAATTCTTTTAATGTTCGATTATTTTCAGCCATTGTTATTGAATATTATTTCAGGTTCTAATTTGGTTCCAGAATAAGATGGGTTTAGAAGAGTCTCGAGCGGTGTGTCCTCCTTCAAAAGGGGGTCTTGTGGCGTCTCGGTGTCGCTGACGTAGGATCCTCTACGGTTTGGGTTCGAAAGGTGGTAAGTCTCCCAAAGTAGAACGTTGTCATGCACAGAACCTACACAAGATATGGATCAGAACACAAGAAGAAATAAAAAGGTAGAAAAAAAACAAACAAATATTCAAAAAATTTACAACTACTTTATCAAAAACATGCACTAAAAACCAAAGCGCTCCCCGGCAACGACGCCAAAATTTTACAGTGCTATCGTGACACGTCAAATTGATTATGTTTTTGAGGATGATATATAGTCTAGGGAAGACCCTAGGTCGTCTCTTAAGGAGTGTTGGTAGGTTTAGAGTATGTTTTCTTAATAAAAGGGACTAAAAAGGGGGGGTATTTTTGAAAATAGTTTAAAGAAAATGAATTGATTTAAAGAGTTTAATAATTGAAAAATAAAAGAGGTGTTTTAAAATTATGTGATAAAGGAGATCATTTCAAGTTCACTACACAACTTGGATAGTTCATTGTTCTGAAAATATTTGACATGGTTTTGTTCAATTCTTTGGTTGAGGGTTGTCAAGATCTTGATTCCCTCTTGCCTCTTAAAATGTTGCACAAAGCACCAACCCTTGACAAAACAATCGTGTTGTCAAGGTTTGGATCTCAATAACAGATTTAAGGCTACCAAACATACTGAAATCTTATGTATGTGTGATATTAATAGTGTTCTTTTCTTGTCCTATCGGAACAAACCAAGATCCCCACTTGAAATCTCAACCCAATCGGTGTTGAGATAAAAAGTGTTTCACTTAAATTAAACCACACAAATGCATTCAGAAGATAAGATAATAGAGATTAATCATAAGTGAAATATTTAACACACAAATTATACAAAACCAGTGGAATAACAAGTGTTGGAACTCCCTCCCAAGTAAGTGTAGCTCCCTCGAAATGATCGCCCACCGTTTAGCTCGCCATCGTGAGGAGGAGGAGGCTCGGGTGAAACTCCTTCTTCATCCTTGATCCCCCTATGAGGATAGGGGACTCCAGAACTTCTTGTATGGTGAGATTACTCCCTTGGTCTCCAAAATATCAGAGCTTTGCCTCCTGGTCGAACTTACAAATGAGGAGCCCAAGGTGCCCTTTTATAGGAAATGTGGGAGGTAGTTTTGGGCACACAGATTTACTAAAACCTCTTGGAACATTGTTTTAGCCTACCAGATAGTCTTAAAACGTTTTGTGGAAAACTAAAAAGTTGTATCCCCACGTCTTCACTATCTCCACTGAAAGTTTGGAATCATTTCAACAAGTGGAGCGCGATATATGGACAGATCACAGAACACAACTTTTGACCTCGAGCAGATTGGGTGTGCTGGACAGATCAGGTCGGATGGTCCCCTTAATGGCCGAATCTCTCTTGGGTTATTAAATGAAAGTTTTAGCCCAATGAGTTTTGGATAAGTCCACAAAATATAAGCCATTTGGATTCACGGTGGAGTATCAGTATGAATTTGAGTCCACTGAACTTCTTGGATCCTGCGCAGTTTGGCCATTTTCAAGGACTTCATCATGGGCCCTCCAAATCACCTCCACCTACATTGTAATTTTCAAACAAGTATCATTTACCTATTTAAAAGTGATAAAAAAAATATTGAATCAAACATGAAGCACAATTTGATAATATTTTTATAATTTTTAATAAAAAATATGTTTAGCACAGCGGTGTAAGGGTGAAAATGAAACAGTGAATCGTGGTACGATCAATGCTCTCAAATGAAAAGATTCCAAACACCTTTAGGGGGAGGAAATGAGGACCAATGTTTATCTTATCAAAATTTCTCCATTATTTCCACTAAACAATGACATTCCAAAAAGTTTTTGTATAGGTAAATATGTTTCATACAAATACTTGAGAGTATTTGGTTTCAGGGAATTTGTTCACATCCCGAAAGTTGAGCGGGTGAAGCTGGATGGAAAAGGAATGGAATGTATCTTTCTAGGATACACTCATGAGGAGTTTTTATACCAACTTCAGGGTCCTATCATCAATAGGATTGTAAAAAATAATATATGTGGTGTTTCTTGAGAATCAGATGCTTGATGATTTTGAGAAGCTAGAAAATGTAGAGAAGTTATAGTCTGAGGAAATTCCAGTCAATCAAGAACCAGTATCACCACCATTAAATCACTACCAGGTAATATGTCTCTATATACTAATATGTCTCTATCACATTATATTCCATAATAGATTCCCCTAAAGCGGAATTGAGGTGATCCACCAGAGAACAAAAACCAAGTTGTAAATACTCACCACATGACACTAACTGTAAATGGAGGATATACCAACAGAAGTTTTCCTATGGTTTTCATAAACCGTTGGAATAGGGGTGTGGAGAGACTTTTACCCAACAGTTTTATCAAACCATTGGGATATATGAGTTTTTAGATGACTTTACCCAATGGTTTGATAAAACCGTTGGGATATGTCAATTTTAGGAAGGTTTTCCCAATGGTTTGTCTAAACTATTGGTAAAGATTACCTTTCCCAACATTTTTTTAAAACCGTTGGGAAATTTTTCCCCTAAATTTCCAGCAGAACCAATCTCCCATCTGCATGATTGAAGGCCTAAATCCGAGAGCTAATAGCTCTCTCGCTCGAAAAATCATTCCACCAGATCCCATCTTCAATCACAAAGTTATTTTGTTCTACACTTCAAATCTGTAAGTTGTACCTTAGGTTTAATGTTTTGCATCTAATTTTTTTGTTTTCTTTTTTGATTTGGATTAAACCCAAGTTCCGTGCGGTATGTTATACCCAACAATTGCAATTTTATTTGTTTTCTGTTTTTGTTCTTCATTTCAACTGTCATGTGTGAATCAAATTTATTTGATGTGAGGGGGTGTAGGTGGTGGGAGGTTCAGTGGGTGGGGGGAGGGGGTGTGCAGGTGGGGGTTGGGATTGGTTTTTGAGGTTTCA